>NQII01000168.1:766616-792534 GCA_002778355.1 Clitarchus hookeri
GGGAGATCCCCGAGAAAAACCCGACGACCAGCGGCATCGTCCCCGGCCCGATTCCCACTTGCGAAAATCCGGAGTGAACAAGCTGGGAATTGAACCCGGTTCGCATTGCTGGGAGGCGAGCAGTCTAACCACTCAGTCACCGTGGCCCGCCGAATGCAGGGAACGAATCGCTGTTCGCCTGAACTACAATCTACTTTGAGTCTACGATACGGTACGTATTTTGGAACAGAATACTGTGGAGAATGAACTTTGACCGAGGTGATTTCTAAAAATATTGCTATGCCGCATTGCTAGAGACCTGAAAAAATTCGCTAATTCATTTTGAGACATGCTATAATTGAAAACACGTGTGTTGATATAACTTTAGGCATTGGTGCACACGGTGTTTGACACCTCCTGGAGAACACTGACCCAATCGCCGCCTTCCACTGTGACAGCAGACAACCAATGCGCATTTAACATCGGCATATTTGTACATAAGACTGTAGAGTCTAGCCTGCAGGTCATTGAACTCGCGAATTTTTCCTGTGTCTACGCATTGCACATGAATGATATTTATGACGTGTGCTGTACACAGGGTTAACTCCGGCATCACCCGAGAACGCAGCACGCTGTCCGCTGGTTTCGCGACAAATGCTGAACACAAGTACAGCACGTACCAAAGAAATTAACACCATAGCATATTGTCTCGAATATACTCGTTCACGTTTCACGTGTTGCAGAAATCATGGTCGGTGCTGTGCAAATCCAGAAATTAGCACCAATCCGGACGTTGACTTTCCCTGGGCTACGCTATTGGTTGCTGCTGACACATGAACTATCTTTGTGATTGGTAGCTTATCGTGCCATGGCTCCACTGAATCGCGTTACGCAGGTTCCAAAGTGGCAGGTATTGTAGGGAATTCGTAAGTACTTCTCACACCAAATATATATATATATATTTTTTTTTTCAACACCTGAAACGAAAAATTGATGTGTACGATAAGGTGTTAATGCATGCCGAACGGGTTAAACATAAGACGAGTACATTCACCATTAACCATACTTTTTATGTACACGTTCTANCGAACGGGTTAAACATAAGACGAGTACATTCACCATTAACCATACTTTTTATGTACACGTTCTATGCACACGTATCTTATACGCACGTAAAACTGTTGGGGAACAAGGTGCGCGTCACTTGGCCTCAAATTATTTGGCCCAAAGTCACTTGACCTAAAATTACTTAGCCTAAAGTCACCTGGCATAAAATTATTACGCCTACAGTCACTTGANGCCCAAAGTCACTTGACCTAAAATTACTTAGCCTAAAGTCACCTGGCATAAAATTATTACGCCTACAGTCACTTGACCTAAAATTACTTAGCCTAAAGTCACCTGGCATAAAATTATTACGCCTACAGTCACTTGGCCTAAAATTACTTAGCCTAAAGTCACCTGGCATAAAATTATTACGCCTACAGTCACTTGGCCTAAAATTACTTAGCCTAAAGTCACCTGGCATAAAATTATTACGCCTACAGTCACTTGGCCTAAAATTACTTGGCCTAAAGTCACCTGGCATAAAATTATTACGCCTACAGTCACTTGGCCTAAAATTATCTGGCCAGTCACCTGGCCTAAAATTATTACGCCTACAGTCACTTGGCCTAAAATTATATGGCCAGTCACCTGGCCTAAAATTATTTTCCTTAATTTTAGGCCAAATGGAAGGTAATCTGCGAAACGAGCTTAAGGTGGATATATCGCTCCCTGGATGCAAGACTATCGTANTTTTAGGCCAAATATTTTTAGGCCAAATGGAAGGTAATCTGCGAAACGAGCTTAAGGTGGATATATCGCTCCCTGGATGCAAGACTATCGTAATTCGTCAAATCGAGTTTTTGCGAATTTTTTGCAGGAAAATGGAAATCTTGTATCACTACTGACGCAATACTCTAGTTCATTTTTTTTTTCGGACGCAAGGAATAAACTTATAGGTAGTGTTGCACTTCGAGAAAGAGTATTTAATAAGTAAATATAAACATTTCATATTAATACTCCAAGCATGATACAGTGAAAAATCCATTGATTCGCAGCCAATTCCAACAACATAATTCGGTGAAAATGGCTCGACCAAAGAATCAGAGGAAAACACATAGTTGTTTCGGGGAAAAGATTTCGCTGATAGAATAAGTGTCACAGCCAATTGCGTGCAGATAATTAAATATTGTTTTATTGTATTTTGCCTCATCATGACGAGAAATAAACTTATTTCAGAAAATCACTGTTTATGTGCAATTTAACGTAATTTATAAAAAGAAGAAAATTATGGCTTGGCCATGAATTGAAACCGAAATATTTCAACGTAAGCCTGTCACTTTACTAACTGCGCTACCAAGCTGATGGCAGTATCATATGACAAAATATGTTTTACCATGTTCAAAAATTTCACCAAAAATATGTAGCTTTAAATTTTGCGCAGTTTCTTTTCGTTTGTAGTTCTATCGGTAAAATTACAATTGAATATTCAAATAGTACACTCTAAATCCGAATCAGTGATATCAATCAGTGAAATAATGTTCACTGAAAGTCAGTTGATAAACTACTATTTGGCCGGCGGATCAAGCAAATTAACTGGGAACAAGAGACTTGTAGCAGTGGCATTCTTGACATTAAGTGGGAATCACAAATAAATAAGTGAAATTCAACCACTACAGTAATTAGTAGGGCCAGTGACTTTTCGCGTTAAAATCGGAGCACACAGTAGACTTCGATACTATATACACACACCTCAACTGTTGTTATACCTCCATTGGCTGCTGGTGCCGTGTCCGTCTTCGACCAAGCCGCTCAGGACTAAGTAACTCCGACACTGAACCTTCGTGATTCGTGCGCAAACGGTTAACACGGGCCAGAACATTTGTTAGCCAATCAAAGAAGCTGGACGACCCTACAGTGCTTCGGAGTGTATATTGTCTCGAAATCTTTTCGCGAAATATCACTTCCCCTATTAATTAGTTATCTGGCACTGATTATCAGTTGCTCAATTCTCACTGTTTTCAGTGATTTCACTGGATTTGGCTCAATTCTCACTGATTCAAGTTTGCAGTGTAAGTATCAACGCACTCACTTCACCACATTTCACGCAGTTCAGACGTCAAAACCGAACGTAATGAAATTTTACCTTAGAACGTGTGTTGTGCACGTTTTTATTTGTTTATGAAGATATTTAATTACAAACGTATTACGCACGACCACTGACAGAGGAATCGAAAACTATCATCTAGAGATCAGCAATACAGTCGGTCAACACGCCTGTGTAAAATATGTCATGTTTTCAGTAAGTGAAGGAAAAACCTGACTATCCAGGCAGTGTTTGAAAGTAACTGCTTGGACGCCCAGACGTTCAAAGTTCTCTTGAAAGATGGCGATACCAGCGACAAGTGTAAGTAACAAAACACAATCGCCATTCTTGGAGTGCACGTGTGTGTTTTCCAGGTAACATAGTCCCGTTGAGGAAGACGTCTTGAGGGGGAGTAAGGTTGGAAGCGGGCAGCGTGGAGCTAAGAGCCTACTTACACTCCTGCGATGACACACAACACGATGACCTCCACCGCACCATCCCTGTTCTTATTAAGTACACACTTTTACACCACAGATTCTCACTGATTCTGGTTTAGCGTGTACACAAACGTGCGTACAAAAGTACCGGGTGGATTACTGTTAGGTACGTATTAACACAGTTTTACAACTTCACGTACCTTCGCTGAAATAGCACTTCGAAAACTTTTAAAAAATACACCACTCTTATACTCTTATTTGCACGATAAAAGGCGATTTATTGAGGAGTTCTCGAGAAAATGTTTTTAACCCTTTTCGCTGTCTTACAGGTTGACTTCCAAAAAATCCAGGAACTACTTTTTAGGCATCTTATAAAGGTAGGGGCAGCGATATATCGCGAAAAGATTTCGAGACAAGATACTCTCCAAAGCACTGTAGGGTCGTCCACCTTCTTTGATTGGTTAAAAAAATGTTCCGGCCCGTGTTAACAGTTTGCGCACGAATCACAAAGGTTCAGTGTCGGAGTTACTTAGTCCTGAGTGGCTTGGTCAAATACGGACACGGCACCAGCAGCCAATTGAGGTATAACAACAGCCGAGGTGTGTATATAGTATTGAAGTCTACTGTGCGCTCCGATTTTTACGCGAAAAGTCACTGGCCCTATATATAGGTAACATTTTAAAGCTAGAAGGAGTTCTCTAAAAACACATTTTACCCCATCTCACCATCTTAGTGGCCGAATTTTGATTTTTAAAAAAATCCTTTCTTCGTGGGTGCCTGCGCTCTAAGAGGAAGCCATACCAAAATGTTCATGCTTTCGCGTCGAGCGGTTCGTGCTGTAAGTTGCTGAGTAAGTGAATAAGTCAGTCAGCCTGGACACTTCGTTTTATGCATACGTGGAGAGTTTGAGTTACGATCGTCTCGCGTTCGAAGCGCAATACGGGGAGCGCCACGGCTTAACCAGCGAAGACGGGGAGGACATACGTAGTTGTAAATCCACTGCGTTTCCTCTCGCTCCCTGGCGTCCACCGTGTCTTATTTATGACCGTAGGTCAGGCTTACCGAAGACGGCGAATGCAGTAACTGCAGCACAGACGTAGTATTTCACCGCAAGAACGAGGCACATACAGGGAGAAGTACCCCGTTTGGTGATAAAAACGAAGAACGGATGAAGTTGAACGAGCTTTTATTTTTGTGTACGTGTCTATTCCGTACAACTTATATAATAATTTGATTTGGGCATTAAGTCCTGTGTCGACTGCAAAGTACGCGAGAGAAGAGATCTGGGCGGCCTTTAAAATAGGTTCTTAAGGCGCCCGTCTACCTGGCGCTTGAACTGCGTTGCAGTGTGTTCCAAATACACGTTTTTCAACTAAACTATTGAGCGTGCGTCCAACGTGCTGATCTACGAAGATAACACACACTTCAGACGAGAGCTGTTAAGTACTTTCAAAATATCACGTACGTTAGAAACATCAATTCAGAGTACTCCAAAACCGCTAAAAACGGCCTTTCCAAGGCGCTGTAGCTCAAAATGCACGCATCAGATACATACAAAACTACTATAGGGGCCTGCACTGAACCTTCCTAAAGACTTCCCACTAATAAAATAATATGGTCACCGCTGAAAGTCCCATAGGCACACGCAGCACGACGAGAACACTGCACGCCAGTTCAGAGCCTTGCGCTTAGCGGCGATGGCGTACTTGATGCGCGTGGCAGTGTCGCCCTTATCGCTCCCGCGCTTCTCGGCCTAAACGTGGGGAAAAGTTCCAGGTAGACGGGGGCCTTAACTGACATGGTTTGCAGTATAGCCACTCCTGGAATCTTTTCGCGAAAAATCGGATGGCCCTGCTGATTGGCGAACGGCGTTCCGCCATGTTGCTGGTCGGTGACACCATTTTGCTGGTCAGTGCGCTTCTGGAGTTGGCGACGTAAGCAACTGCTTCACTTATGTATCCGTAAGTACTCTACGCCACGGGGATGTTAATGTTACATCTGGCGGAAGATTTCAAGAGTCCTGCAGTTTAGCCACGAGAAGCTTGCGATATCAAGTCGCCAGCGCATTTAGACTATTGAAGAGTTGCAGCTGAGAAGCGCGGGAGCATTCAACTGCTCCCAATTAAGGAGTTCATGATCTAACTCCAAAACGACATGTACTGGCATGGAAGTCTGGCCGAGTGCACCTCCACGTTATGATACCTGACGTGAATATGTCTGTAGTGACAACTTACATGCCTGGGAAATTCCTGATCCTGAGGCGCACTCTTAAATACTTCCATGAGCTCTGAATGGTGTCTCCTGTTTTACCGTATCGGATCAGGTTACAGGAAGGTGAGCCGTGTGGATCAAGCTGTAATGATTACGGAAGACATGAGAAGCACGGGAGCTATAAGGGTCACACTGGCACGCGCTACAGGAGCGCCATCGCCGCTACGCGCAGGGATCGAACTGGCGTGCGGTGTTCTCATGGTGCTGCTTCTACGTATGGCACTTTCAGCGGTGACCTTATCATTTTATCGGTAAAAAGTCTGTAGCAAAGTTCAATACATGCTCCTATCGTAGTTTGGCTCGTGTCCGGCTAGTAAGTTTTGAGATATGGCAGTCTGAAAAAGCCGTTTTTTTTATTACTATATCCAAGGGCCCCAAAATAACGTTTGCAGCATGTGTGGCATCTTTAAAGTACCATCCCTTCCTCGTCTGGGGTACGACGTATTATCGTAGGTAAACGAACCGGGTAAAAAAAAAAAAAAACAGGATTTCGAACACTGTGCAACGCAGGCAGGCGGGCGGGAGTTGCAGCACACGTCACGTGCGCCGACCGCGGGCAGCTCAGAAACGAGGACAAGGATCAGTGCACGTGGATGCAAGCAGGCTCGCCACCACTGCAGAGAAACGCAATCAACCGAAAACGAGACACGCGTTATTTATCGCCGGCGCAAGTTGTTTAAAATTACGTAAGAACACGTGGTGGGTACAAGTTGCGAAAGTTGCAATCTGGTCGAACCCGGAAGATTGAAAAAAAAAAAAAAAAAACCCCGNTGTGTATACGGGGGGAGGGGGGGAGTGCAGGCCTCCTACATGTCCGATGTAGAACGATCAAACGTGCAGAGACGAAACCGCCTAGTGTCGAGGTTTTCCGGCCACACATCCCGATTATGGTCAATTCACGATTACTTCCAACTTTCCTGAACCCCCGCGGAAGTTCTGCTTCCAGAATATTCCTCCGCCTCGTGCAAACAAAGCTTAGATTATTACACCGGAGGCCAACGCGCCGCATTCGTGAGCAGTCAGTGTAATCATATTTTGCATAAGAACTATTTGTTACTAGTAGAGACCTGAGAAATTCGCTAATTAATTTTGGGACAAACTATAATTCATAACACTTCAGCCATTGGTCCACACAGCGTTTCACACCACATGGAGAACGCTGGCCCAATCGCCGCCTTCCACTGTGACAGCAGACAACCAATGTGCATTTAATATCGGCATATTTGTACATACGACTATAGAGCCTAGCCTGCAGGTCATTGAACTCGCGAATTTTTCCGGTCTCTAGTTACTAGGCATTACCAACACACCGAGTTTCGCTGTCTTTTATTCATATTAGTTATAAATGAAATATTGAAATATATATTGATAAAGTATACATAAGTAGGGCCACGTGTGTTTTGCGAAAATATTCCAGAACTACTTGCACTCCGAAACACTAGAGCTCAGATCCGCTTTCGTGATTGGATGATTTTTAATTGTCGCGCGTTGCAAGTGTGTGCCCGCGAATTACGGACACTCAGCGTCGGAGTTACGTAATTCTGATTGGCCCAGTCAGCTGAGGAACTGTCTCCCGACAAAGACACGTGGCCAATAACCAAAGGAAAACTGCAACTATGCCAAATATTTTCGCGAAAAACAGCTGGCTCTTAGTATCAGTAAAAGTGGAATCAACTAAAAATACGATACTGTTTTGTTGACACGAATGTAAAACGGTTATGAGAAATGACGTATTTAAGAAACGACCGAACACCTCAAGCAAGGGGTCTTCTTTCAAAGTTTTGATTCAAAAAGTGCGAAGAAACGGTGAATAAACTATAACTAGGGGCAGTGATATTTCGCGAAAAGATTTCGAGACAAGATACAGTACAAAACACTGTAGGGTCGTCCAGTTTCTTTGATTGGCTAAAAAATGTTCTGGCCCGTGTTAACCATTTGCGCACGAATCACGAAGGTTCAGTGTCGGAAGTCTACTGTGCGCTCCGATTTTTACGCCAAAAGTCACTGGCCCTAGATATGCACATACATACTCACGCCTACGTTTGTATGGAAATTTATTTGCTCTTGAAGAGAACTCTCACACATACATCATTTTATTGTTGCTTTGGACTTCTCATAGTCTAAATAAAAAAATTGCATCTATAATCCATTCACGGTATCTTCGATACTTTTGAAAAGAACCTTTGAAAAATCACCCTAGGAGTTACATGNTTTAGCAGGGCTTCAGAAAATCTTGAAGTTACCGTGGATACATTATAGTCAACATTTCAGTTCATAAGAATGAAACTGTTATTTTCAATAATTTCCAAGTTGAACACGATGGATTGCAGAACCTGCAACATCTGTCGCAACACATTAATCAGCACGCATTCAACAAGCGACTCTATTGGCCGACAGCCAGCCAATAATTAACGTTGCAGAGTGTAGAAGGCGTGGTCCGGCGTAGCCAGGACCAATAAGACGAGGGTAAGTGAGTGAGTGAAGAGATTTGAGCGGTTCTTAAACAGCGAGGTCTTGAGAGCCGATGAGGGTGAAGCGAGGTGAGTATGAAGCAGCGCTGGAATGAAAATACGGGATGAATGGGAGATCCCAGGGAAAATCCTTGTTTGCCAAGGAGAGATGCGCGCCCCCTTAATAAGACCCGACAAAGTTCCCGGTGGAACCGGCGTTTTTCCTCACCGACCTCCCCTCCTGGTGGCCGAGACCTATTTAAGGTTATACCAGGAGCACTACTTTCTATCTCACGTTAGCTCCCGCAAACAAGATCTTACTCGGCAGTTTTCCATTCTCGTGGTACCACCGGGGAACTTTGTATTTTAGCGACCGCCATGCTTGGCCGAAAATATGCTGAAATTTTCACATTCACACTCTGCCGCGCCAGCGCGTATCCTTCTCTCACTCGGAAAAATTTAGCATGGCGGTAAATCCCTTTATCACAATCGCGGCGCAATGCGNCAGCGCGTATCCTTCTCTCACTCGGAAAAATTTAGCATGGCGGTAAATCCCTTTATCACAATCGCGGCGCAATGCGTCCGGGTGTCGACAGGTAGACAGGTAGAACACCTGCGCAATGCTTTTGCTCACTGAAATTGGGAAGGCAGCCAGGGAGAAAATGTAAAATGTAATCAGGTCGGCAAGGCCCAGCCACAAAGAGAGAGAGAACCAGTTTGTTTCCAAGAACCACCGCGTTAAACACACAACAACCCACAGAAGACGCATAACATTGGTTTTTTAAAGATACAACATAATAATAACTGGCCAATAGACGGCTACTTCTCAGGCACCGCATATAAACATCCAAATTATTTCGTGAGTTAACCTCGGGCACGAGATGAAAAAAAGTTGGTTGGTGTGGAGGGGGGAGTTAACAGCTTTTTACGTCTTCGCATTTCGTCGACCGACAGACGTTTTACATAATTTACTTTGTCCGGCGCAGAATCCCGGAGTTTATCTTCGTGGGCAGCGTAATGCGCGCTACTTACGAGCAATGGCGGTTGTGGGAATTGTTGAGAAGGGGGGAAATTTGAAGGGCGGACGGTATTATTCCCTCCGGGATGTTATCAGACCAGAGGCGTGAGAGTGAGAATTTTATCTGGACTGAAACATCTCAGATGGTGTTGCCCGATATCACCTGCTGGCACGGCAAGTGTCTCGGTCTTCATTTTTAGTCAGGTCGTTATCATGCGCCGAGAATTATGTTGTCTGCGCCTTCTGTTTCCTAGCGCTTCGTGTAAAACACGTGGTTCGGCCGTCTACCCGCCCGCCCACTGCGAGTTGTTCGAAGGCATTTACTTCGGGGCCGGAATTCGATCAAATGGACGCCTTCGAGCGCGACGTTCTGCGCAAACGCAGGCGGGAAGCGATGCAAAATTCATGCGATTGTCGAGTTCACCGCTCGGATTTGCGTAAACACGTTCCAGCTGTTTCGAGGATAATATTAGTAGCTTCGAGGACAATCTTAGTACCTTCGAGGATAATNTGCGTAAACACGTTCCAGCTGTTTCGAGGATAATATTAGTAGCTTCGAGGACAATCTTAGTACCTTCGAGGATAATCTTAGTAACTTCGAGGATAATCTTAGTAGCTTCGAGGATAATCTCATTAGTTTCGAGGGTAATCTTAGTTAGTAGCTTCGAGGATACTCTTAGTAGTTTTGAGGATAATATGAGTAGCTTCGAGGATAATCTTAGTACCTTCGAGGATAATCTTAGTAGTTTTGAGGATAATCTTAGTAGCTTCGAGGATAATCTTAGTAGCTTCGAGGATAATCTTAGTAGTTTCGAGGATAATCTTAGTAGCTTTAAGGATAATCTTAGTAGCTTCAAGGGTAATCTTAGTAGCTTCGAGGATAATCTTAGTAGATTCGAGGAAAATCTTAGTAGCTTCGAGGATAATATTAGTAGCTTCTAGGATAATCTTAGTAGTTTTGAGGATAATCTTAGTAGCTTCGAGGATAATCTTAGTAGTTTCGAAAACGTTGCCGCTTAGTTTTATATTTCTGCCCGCGGAGGTCTTCTGCATCTGAAGCCCCTGTCGCAATGTCAAATTTCCCCTTCAACCCGCTTCAAATAAAGTTGGTCAGATAAAATTGGATATTTCTGATGTCACCGTGACGAAATTATCACCGCCATTTTTGCGTGTAAAGGTTCGCTGGTTCTAGTTTCCATTTAACATTTTAAAAAAAAATTGGGCGGGCTATAATTTTCTTTTATGTTTGATGGACTCAGTCAATCAGTATCGTGCATGACAAAAATGGCCGTTTCCGATATCACAGAAAATGCTGGAAACGAAATGAGGTTTTACATATAATTAATTTAAACAGGAGCTCATTGAGCATGATAGCTATTTGAAGTGATTAATTCACAATAACATTAATAACTGAGAGGTATTAAATTCCGCTGTGCACGAAACATCTCTGATAAATCAAATTTCAGTTTCGTAAAGAAGTAAAAATAAANAGAGGTATTAAATTCCGCTGTGCACGAAACATCTCTGATAAATCAAATTTCAGTTTCGTAAAGAAGTAAAAATAAATTTCAAAATGCGTTGCATTTCGACCTGCGGTGAACTGCAAGGAAACAAGAACAGCAGTGTGTCACTTTAAATAATTATATTAAAATTAAAATCTAAACTGAATCCTCCTGGAACTAAAATTTGCCACTGTGATACATTTTCAAATATAAATACAAGATTGTTTGATTCAATTTAGATGAATGGAAAATTTTGATAGTCGTATTTCATCATAAAATTTTACTGTCAAATATATATGAAGACTCAAATTTGACCGTGTGACAGAAGCTTTATTTAGCCTATATGGTGCTTAAGCTGCGTTGGAGTGTGTTCGAAATTTACGTTTCCAAAGAAACTATCGATCGTGCGTCCAACGTGTTGGTGTATGAAAATAACACACTCTTCAGATGAGGACTGTTGAGTGCTTTCAAGACGACCGCAATTGTAAACACCATTTCAGAGCCAGAGCTGAGGGCGATGGCGCAATTGATACGCGTGGCAACGTCGCCCTTATAGCTCCCGCGCCTCGCGGTCTCAAAAGCTCCAGGTAGGCGGGAACCTTAATGTTAAATCCAGAAACAAACTCTCGCTGCTTCAAAAAAGCCACAGCTGTCAGTACTTCGTATGCAACCCCTGACAGAAATGAGACAATGGTCCATTATATCTCCGTGCATAGGCGANCTCCCGCGCCTCGCGGTCTCAAAAGCTCCAGGTAGGCGGGAACCTTAATGTTAAATCCAGAAACAAACTCTCGCTGCTTCAAAAAAGCCACAGCTGTCAGTACTTCGTATGCAACCCCTGACAGAAATGAGACAATGGTCCATTATATCTCCGTGCATAGGCGATGCAGGCGCGTCGAATACCAGTGAATACCATTTAGGATAACGACTGGGGGAACGTTTCCAACGTCACGTGCAAATCGCCGGGTCAGGGAACACAATGCGCTCATCGGGAAAAGGAACTCCACGCGCTCGCCCGTAACAGTTATCTTCTCCCGAGACTCCGGGAACCGCGTCAAACGCCCGCCGTCGCGGCGAGAACGTGTCGCTGGAATACAAATGTTTGACGACGCAGGTGCGAGGCTCGAGGCGATCTGAACACACACGCGTGCTCTGGTCCCGTCGTCTGTGATCGTCCCCAGCCGCTCAACTCCAGCACAGAGACGCACGCGTGAGAGAACACGAGCAAAGCTACTCATTACATCAAACTACGTGATGTGCTTCAAAACCATACAACTGTTGTCCCGAACAAGGACGTCCGGGTTCAATTCCCAGTAGAGTCACCCTTCCAGTAGCTAGGACTTTGCGATATCCGCTTTCCATTATCGTTTCGGAACACGTTGACCATGTCCGTGTCGTTGCAATGTTTCGCTCCCGGAGTGTGTTTGATATCGATGACGATCTATCGTAAATGTCCTTTATATTGATATCGCAAATATCGCATATCGTCAATATCGCGAATACGCGATACATTGCCCTATCCTGTTGAACCATATCGCAGTTACGGTATTTCAGATATATTGTTTCGGGATCGATATATATCGCAAAATCGCACAGCCCTACCAGAAGCAACTTTGGGCTCGTCCAAAGTTGGCCCAGCGTTTGGGTCTAGCGTTGGGAAAAACGTTACATTAATGGGAGTGTTTTCCGATACAACAAATAGTCAAACTTTCCAACCAAATGCAATCGTTGGGCGAACGTAGGCTGCCACTGGAGGCAATCGATTTTTCTTGGTAGGGAACGTGGTGGGCGTCGCGGTTAGCATGTGTTTTTTTTTCGGGGTATTCCCCTTTCCCTCTACTCTTGGTCTTGCATTCAGTCCCTGCCCCATTTCCATTTCACTTCTCCAGTCATTGAACTTTCACGTCGTCAGTCACAGGCGCTAGTTATTAACCATTTCATTCCCACATTAAGTTAATATTTCCGCTGTTGCAAATAACACATTTTTTGGTGCGTGCTGTACTTAGGTTGACAAAGGACATTTATCGTTATTACAACCAGTGAGACGCAGACGTCGTGGTTAGTGGTCGGAGATATGAACNAGGTTGACAAAGGACATTTATCGTTATTACAACCAGTGAGACGCAGACGTCGTGGTTAGTGGTCGGAGATATGAACTAGCCATAACGTAGAGCAGCAGCGCTGTTTACGAATCAGTTACTCCCAGGGATTACTGTTGAGCACTAAGCCTTGCAATGTACAGCACCGGTCAAATACAACCTTCCCGTGCAACACGTAGTCAATTGTCTGTACTGGGATTGAACGGGTTAAACGGCCTAAAAAATCTCTTCACTTCACACAAACGTTCATTCTCTCTCTCTCTCTTCTCTCTGGAAAATTCCCCAGAATTGTTAGCAGGTCCTCAGCGACCGTGCACGCCAAAGTATCTGTGGCCAGCCTCATTCAAATTCGGTGGTTTTTATACAGAAAGTGTAAAGATACCGTGAACGGGACTATTCACATAACCTGAAATTTATCACACATGATTTACACTATCCTAAAAATTCCTGAAAAGTTTTAGAAGAACGTTGGTAGCTTTTGCTACGACAAAAAAAAAATTCTGTAGGTCAGGACTTTTGTCTCTTGATTAATGACTAATTTTCATACATTTTAAACAAAGTTTAATTAAAATAATAGCAGCANGTAGCCATAACGTAGAGCAGCAGCGCTGTTTACGAATCAGTTACTCCCAGGGATTACTGTTGAGCACTAAGCCTTGCAATGTACAGCACCGGTCAAATACAACCTTCCCGTGCAACACGTAGTCAATTGTCTATACTGGGATTGAACGGGTTAAACGGCCTAAAAAATCTCTTCACTTCACACAAACGTTCATTCTCTCTCTCTCTCTCTCTCTCTCTCTCTCTCTCTCTCTTCTCTCTGGAAAATTCCCCAGATTTGTTAGCAGGTCCTCAGCGACCGTGCACGCCAAAGTATCTGTGGCCAGCCTCATTCAAATTCGGTGGTTTTTATACAGAAAGTGTAAAGATACCGTGAACGGGACTATTCACATAACCTGAAATTTATCACACATGATTTACACTATCCTAAAAATTCCTGAAAAGTTTTNACAGAAAGTGTAAAGATACAGTGAACGGGACTATTCACATAACCTGAAATTTATCACACATGATTTACACTATCCTAAAAATTCCTGAAAAGTTTTAGAAGAACGTTGGTAGCTTTTGCTACGACAAAAAAAAAATTCTGTAGGTCAGGACTTTTGTCTCTTGATTAATGACTAATTTTCATACATTTTAAACAAAGTTTAATTAAAATAATAGCAGCATTTAAAATCCGCAAATTTTATCCTGAAGTAGTTCACTGAATATTTTTTTTTTTTGGTCTGATGTCTTTGCAGATTCTTGTCTCCAAAATTAAAAAAAAAAAAAAAAAAAAAAAAATGCAATAAACAAATGCGTTACATCAAACACCTATTTGGTTGTATCGACNACGCATGTCCACAAACACCTCAAGCGAGACGCCTTGGAGCACAACTCTGGACCACAGCCAAGCGTATTATTCGCATCTTCGATCTGCGTTCCGAATCACAATGACGATAGCACGTGCTCAGAGCTGGCAAGCAATGAACGAAGGTAACCCTGAACAAGGAAAAAATATATATACAGGATGATCCTAAAATCATGGGACAAACATTGAGGGGTGGTAGGGCTCACTAAAACAAACAATTGTTGTATAGGAATATATGGGCGGAAGTGACGCGTTGAGGCGCAAACACAAAAATAACACATGAAATGCAACACATTATTTATTTACAACGCCGCCGCTAAATGCCTTTTTACAGCTNCGGCAACCTTCGTTGTAATCGCGCGATTCTTTCATGGCGATCAAATTTTTTTTAATGCGAATGAGAGGGTATATTTAAACTGCGGGGGGCTCGATGTGCGGCCAATGTCAGTTTCTCGCGGAAACCTAGGGTATTCGATGACCGTGTTAACTAATGGCCATATCACAGAACACGTAAGTATACAGAACTGAAATGACGAGGGCAGTTCCTTTGATGTGGGTGGCACCCACTCGTTGATTGGCTGCGCGAGTGTCTGTAAGCGGGGACTTTTGTCTGATTGGCTTTCGCGCGCTGCGAAGGATTCCCCATGGGCTGGGCTGCCGCCTGGCGACTGAGAGAACAGATCGAAAACTTAATTTAGCTGCCCCAACAAACTATTTTGTTGAGTAAACAGAACTCGAAAAGCAACCGAATTAATTTTGTTCATTTAACNCGGCAACCTTCGTTGTAATCGCGCGATTCTTTCATGGCGATCAAATTTTTTTTAATGCGAATGAGAGGGTATATTATACTGCGGGGGGCTCGATGTGCGGCCAATGTCAGTTTCTCGCGGAAACCTAGGGTATTCGATGACCGTGTTAACTAATGGCCATATCACAGAACACGTAAGTATACAGAACTGAAATGACGAGGGCAGTTCCTTTGATGTGGGTAGCACCCACTCGTTGATTGGCTGCGCGAGTGTCTGTAAGCGGGGACTTTTGTCTGATTGGCTTTCGCGCGCTGCGAAGGATTCCCCATGGGCTGGGCTGCCGCCTGGCGACTGAGAGAACAGATCGAAAACTTATTTTAGCTGCCCCAACAAACTATTTTGTTGAGTAAACAGAACTCGAAAAGCAACCGAATTAATTTTGTTCATTTAACAAAATACACGTTTGACAAAAACGTGTTGGACGAAAAAAAAATTAGTCTCTCAAAAAAATTATATGTTGAATCAGCTGTATATTATTTGTTCGGCCGCTCATTTGATTTCCTTAGCTCGGAAATACAGCTCGGGAGTTTAGTTGTAAATTTTGTGATAATTAGGTTAGCAATAGAGTTTGTTAGTGTATTTATTGATGCTTAATAATGGTACAAAAATACTAACAAAACAAGCGCAACAGGAAACTGAAAAGTAAAGCGACAAAACTTTAAATAATTATTTACATAAGTTGTCTAGTATTAAATTGTAAGTATTAGAGAACATTCCAACTTTATCGATAGTCACTTCAGTTGAGGTCGCTAAGGTGTTGAGTTCAGGCGCAGATGGTCTAGGGTTGGACTCTCGTTGGGGATCCCAATTATTTTTCAAATCAAAAGAAACGGTTCATTGTACGCGGAGCAAAACCAATCTTTAGTTTCAACGACCAAATGTTTGTTTGGGACAATCAAATAAGAACAACAAAATAGTTTGGTTTCAACAACGAACTATTTCATTGCCCCTGGACAAACGATTAATTTTTTGCCCCTAAACAAATTTTCGTTAGATTCAATTAAAAAATTTCCCGTAGTGAAGTTACCAGGTGCTGATTTGCAAATGGCGTTGCGTCACACTTGCCGCTCAGCGACGCCATTTTGCAAGGGCGTGCGGCTGGTGTTCACGCTGGAAGGAGCTGTTTCACTTCAGTACAGAAACTTAAGTTAGTCTGTAGTCAAATTACACAGTTCCAGACACCGTACAAGCCTCAACAAGAACTGTCATGCATCTGTTATACACTGAAGAGCCAAAAAAACTGGTACACCTGCCTGATATCGTGTAGCCCTCCCCCTCCCCCCTTGAACCCGCAGAAGTGCCGGAAGACGACCTGGTATGGACTCCACTAATGTCTGAAGGTATGCAGGAGGCAATTTACACCGTGAATACTGCAGGGCAGTCCANAAGGGCAGTCCACTAATCCAATCTGCGCCAATTTGAGAAAGAGTTACACGTCTGTCACGTTTACTGATTCTCGTCAGTCGGTCGTTTGTCCCGTTCGTTCACGATCTCTTTCCGGCCACAGCAATGTCGAAGATGTGATGTTTTACCGGATTCCCGATATTCACGGCACACTCGTGAAATGGTCGTACGAGAACATCCAAATGTTATCGCTACCTCGGAGATGCCATGTCCCATCTCTCGTGCGCCGACTATAACACAGCGTTCAAACTCACTTAAATCTTGATAACCTGCCATTGTAGCAGCAGTAACCGATCTAGCTGCCGACCGCATCGCGTTACTCTGATTGGTTCCATACCTCTGTCATTTGCATACTCACACCTATGCCAGTTTTTTTGGCTCTTCAGTGTAGAAGCTACTACGACAGCCATCATAAGATTCGTCCCTTGTGCAATTAGATTTCATACCTTGGTAACAGCGAATGTCTTCCTGTGGCAGGTTCTATATAAATCAAAGGTTTGTTTGAAGCAAAATTAGATAATGTGAAAAGACCGAAGTCTTCGTACGTAAACTAGTCTGTAGTAAAATTAAAATACCGATAACTCAGTACGACACACTGTAAAAATTTCTGTATTTTTACAAGGAATTCTTTGACAACTGGTTGCCAAATATATTTTGTAACACCACAAATAACGTAGACTAAATTTCTCAAAATCTTAGCGGAGAACATGTGAAACTAATATTGAATTCTAAATAACAAGTGATGTATACTTCAAGTTTACTGTAAATATTGAGCTGCATTCACAGTTTTGCATGTTTTATAAAATAATGTGTTGTAAATATACAATATTTCAGCTGTAAAGATACAAGAAAATCTTTGACAGCTTGTTTCCAAAGAATTGTTTGTAACAGGCACATAAAATTTTTTACTGTTCAGTGTTTTAAAATATGCTGTTTTTCAGGAGGAGCAGTTTGGTATTAACAAAATGCGTGAAGTGTTACTACACTGTTTCTGGCAACAATTTCCCAACACTTCTACAAAATAATTTTTATTTTTTTTACTGTTTAGACGCACTTAGCCATGGATACTCTGATGCACGAACGGGGATAAAATAACATGCTACAAACGTTAAGTGAAAGAAGTACGTGATGGAAGGTTATTTTTACACGAATCAAATTCATTTTGTCACGGAAAACGGTTAAGTGCAAACACACAAATTATGCAACTTCGCTCATGGACCGCATCATTTCAAATCGTTTTGAACCAACCGTTCAACCGTAACTGTAAAAAAAGTAAATAATTTTAGTTCTGGTGCGAGAAGCCTGTTTCGTGAGTAACACAACACTTCTCGAATTCTTACGTGTGGAGAAGGTCTTCTATGAATAATGGAACAGCACGAAAGAAAGGTTTGTACGTGACGCTACAAAGAAAGCACCGGTGTACCCGAACACACAAGCAGTAAAGTAATCACGCAAAGGTTTCCTGTCTTAAGGTTGCGTTTGAATTGTCAGCAATCACGACTCGGAGGCTTGCATAAAACTCCATGTGGCCAGGACACAGAGTGAATAAGAACGCAGAAAAGAAATGGCGTGTAGGGGCCGCGGTGTTGTAGTGGCCAGAATACTCACCTCCCACCCAGGCGAACCAAGGGTTAGATTCCCGGCGGGGTCGCTCCGGAATTTTCGCATGCGGGAATCGTGCCGGACGATGTCGGCGGGTTTTCTCGGGGTTCTTATNCCAAGGGTTAGATTCCCGGCGGGGTCGCTCCGGAATTTTCGCATGCGGGAATCGTGCCGGACGATGTCGGCGGGTTTTCTCGGGGTTCTTATCGTTTCCCCCACCTTCGCATTCCGGCGCTGATCAGTACTCGCCTCGCCTCTTCACTCTACTCTCGAAAAACAAGTATTTTGTTGGACGGAACCAACTCTATAAATTAGTTTCTCTTTGCAAAAAAAAAATGTCACGTAGTTTGTGGTATCGCTGGACTAATTTTATAAATGTGGCTTGTGCTTGAAAATTATTATGTTCTAACAACAAGAGTGTCTCCAACATTGCAACACCTGTACCACCCTAACTTAATGAATGTTAAGTAGTTACTTTCAAGTTTAATATTTCCCGTAAGAAAGAATTACTCAGGATATATTCATGTAGTACAAAAAAATTTACTATAGTCCACTCATGGCTACTCCCAGCTTTTCTGAAGCCCTAATTAAGTTCTACTTTCAGGATATTCCTCCGCCTCACGGAGACAAAGCTGAACCAAGGTTATAAAATTACACAGGAGGGACAGCGCATCACCGCATTCGTGCGCGCCCACTTTTATAATATTTTGTATGGGAACTGTTTCTTACCAGGCATTACCAACACACGCATTTCCCTCCCAGTTTTTATTCGTATTAATTACGTAAATGAAATACTATAATTTATAAATAAAATGTAGGTAAAATTTTAATTTCATAAAAGTTATTTATATGTGTAACAATTATAAAACGCGTGTCATACATGCCGTGCTTGGGAAACAACCAAACCCGCCATACGATGGGGGGTTTTTTTTTCTCAAAGGTTTGATTTTAAAAATGTGTAGGAACCGCGAATAGAAGTAGAAACCTAGGCTTTTCGTAGATTACGAAATGGGCGATTGGCCTATACCCCAGGTTCTTCGTATATTGCGATGACAATAAATTAAGCTGTTTTTTATACGGTGCTTTAGAGGGGACAGTGTTATTTATCATCGGTACCAGACCGCCAACGCGAGAAATATCCCTGGATTTGCGCGCAAACTATGAACAACTCAAGGCAAGAAATGAGCTGGTTTTAGAAAAAAAACCTTCGCAGTAGGCTTACTGGGTAAAGGAAAAAGGAATACCGACAAGAAATATTCACATTTCCTCATTAGAATCCCCGTTTTTTGAGAAAAACTACCGGATATGCCGCGGGCTGGAATCGAATAACAGACAACAAATCCACGTTTAGCACTTTGAGTGCTGAACATATTTTCTGACGATCAGGACAAGTGTGAAGTGAGCCGACTGTATTGACGACTGCATGATCATTAGTTCTGTTGGTTTTTGCATTCTTATTTACGACCTTCCTATTGGTTAATACAACACCAATCACGCTTACTGTACCGTGCAACGTTCATTGCTTGCCGGCTGTCTGGCAATATAATAAGGGGCCGCGGTGGTGTAGTGGTCAGACTACTCACCTTCCACCTAGGCGCGTCGGGGGGTCTTGAGGACCGACGAGGGTGAAGCGAGGCGAGAATGTAGAAGCAGCGGAATTCAAGGGAGAAGGAAACGGGAGAACCCCGAGAAAACCCGCCGACCATCGGCACGTGGGAGAGCAACAATTTTCACTACTTTTTCTTCTCTTTGAATATATTACGTAGGATGAAAGTTAAAAAAAGTGGTGGCTGCAGATAATTTCCTTGGAGAAAAGTTGTACTCTTGATAACATTTATTTACCGAGATACGCGTAAACGAGCAAACACTGATTTTGCAGACAATACTTACTGGCTGCAGAAAATAATTCATCGGCCACTGCCACCCTGCAGTAAATAACTCGCATCATCGAAAGTTCTCCCCCGGTCCGTTTCAAAAGCCAACGCAGCGCGGTTTAACATCACGTCGGCACGTCGTGATCACAGGGAGGATCTCCAGCNCGGTCCGTTTCAAAAGCCAACGCAGCGCGGTTTAACATCACGTCGGCACGTCGTGATCACAGGGAGGATCTCCAGTCACCCTCCGGGCACGGCCATCAACTCCATGCATCACAACGAGGGGAACGAGCCGTTGCGTATTTGCCATAATTACGTCGATGNCGGCCATCAACTCCATGCATCACAACGAGGGGAACGAGCCGTTGCGTATTTGCCATAATTACGTCGATGCTTGTGGTCCGGCGTATTTTCAAGCCGATTACGTCGACGATTACCGTCCACCGCGGCGTTTTCTCTAACGGCGTCGTGACTCGACCGCGCGCCGTCAGAATCTTGACCACCCTCGCGGGGACCCGGGGAGACGTGTCCAGTCTGCAAACATGTGAGGATCAGGGGGAGGAGGGGGAGACTTTAATGCGTAATACATAATTATTACTGCTTATTTCCTTTCACCGCCAAGTCCCCTCCAACCCCCTCCCCACAAGGATAAAAGGGAAAGAAAAAAAAATATCAGACTTAGTTGCCCGGGTGGTCGTTCTTTCATCCGCTAATGGGCTCCGCTGAGGTCTTTGAAATTGGCTTGACGTCTAAATTCCCCGCGTCGGCTACCGGGAACGCCGATCGCCCGGCCGAGTGGTTTATGGCCCGCGGCGCGTTTCGCGAAAGTCCTGGGACGCTTGTGTCGCAAGCGATCGTGACTTGCGGTAAGCGGAATTCAGATCAACCGCTCGCGTTGAGTTCCAAGTTTCGGCGTCGCGTTGAGAAACTACACGTCGTTCGCGGTGAAACCAAGCCCCTGCTTAAAGATCTACTTGCATGCACATTGCGTGTATTCTTCCGCCTTTTTTTGTAAAACCGACATTGCCAGGGGGGGNGGGGGGGGGGGGCTCTCGTCACTTTGTTCATGCGTCGGGTCAAGGTGAAACCGGTGGAATCATTAGAAAAAGTAAATATCTTTCAAATCTGGTCATTTTTTACACTTCGACACATTAAAAAAAGAACAGAAGCGAAATAAATAATTAAAGTCATCACAAATGGGTATCCAATACTTTTTATCCGACGTTAAGATATGTAAGTACTTTCCTTCCCTCGCGACGTTAAGACAGCGAGGGATGTCGGCCAAGGGGACGGACGTCGACGGGAGATTGCGAGGCGACGGCGGACGAAGTGTTCGTGGTATGAACGGACGAGAGGGCGTGAAACCCCGACGAGTGAAGGCTACTGTGCGTTAGGGCGCTCGGAGAACTATAGAACATTGCGGACTGGCGGGACCCGGACTGAACTGAGGTGGGACTGAATGAACATGTGATACGGACTTTATTGTAAATATTGGAGCTGTAAAATATGGGCATATAATTTGATACTCCGTCTTTTATGAATAATTCTAGTTATTTAAACACATTAATTTCTTTTGAGTCAACTGTATACTGTATTGATTGGATTCATTAATGAGAATTAGCAAGTGATAACAATTTATTGTGAGGTATTGAGTGAAGAGAATTTTGTTTGCGGTCATTGTAAATAAATTAGGAAACTATAATTAGCTCTTTTATTTAATTAAGACTTCCATCCCTTAACGAACCCGGCATAGCCCACTCACTGACTTTCAGAAAATTGTAACAGTATAAACGCGCCATTTTAGGACAAAAATAATTTTTCTGAAAAAACCAAGTTATTTCGTGAGATCACACACAGGCTGCGTGGTCTAAACCGGGCAATGGTGTNAATAATTTTTCTGAAAAAACCAAGTTATTTCGTGAGATCACACACAGGCTGCGTGGTCTAAACCGGGCAATGGTGTCATCAAGAATGGGCCTCGCGGAGAGGCGGGCAGTGATCACAAGGCGCTCCACGGCCGCCGCGCATGCATATTAATGCGCGTGCGCAAGGCGCCGCAGGGCTTCGCGGCGAGGTGGTGGGGGGTCGAAAGGTCAGGGCGGGACCCTGCCCACGCCCGCTGCCCTCCGTGACGCCGAGCCCGCAGGCGCGCAGAGCAACACAGTAGAGAGGCGACACCGCCAAGTAGTCGTCGAGCTCATATTTTTAACTACAGTTTCTACCTGAAGTTTAAAAACCCTTTCATACCCACTTTATTTAAAGGTTTTAGGCGATGCAAACAAAACGTTTTGTATTGCGCTCTAGACTTAAGTCGACACGACACTTGTTTCGTTTTCACAGCCAATTAACTGTAAAGTATAAGTTCGACTACAGTTATATGAACCAATTGTAACCTAGACCAGTAGGATGGTTTACGAATCATGNACTGTAAAGTATAAGTTCGACTACAGTTATATGAACCAATTGTAACCTAGACCAGTAGGATGGTTTACGAATCATTCATCCACAGTTAAGAACATTGGTCATTGATAGAGACCTGAAAAATTCGCGAGTTCAATGATCTGCAAGCTAGAATGTACAGTCTCATGCACAAATATGCCTATATAAACTGCACATTGGTTGTCTGCTATCACTGTGGAAGGCGAAGATTGGGCCAGCGCTCCCCAGGAGGTGTGAAACACTGTGTGAACCAATGGNTGTCTGCTATCACTGTGGAAGGCGAAGATTGGGCCAGCGCTCCCCAGGAGGTGTGAAACACTGTGTGAACCAATGGCTCAAGTTTTATTAACACCCGTGTTTTGAATTCTAGCTTGTCCCGAAATGAATCCGCGAATTTTTCTGTTCTCTAAGTCATTGAGCTTCGCAGTGTGCAGTCCAGACCAAACATTACCTACACGTGCGTAACGAACACAATTGTGTACACTGGGTCCGAATGAGTCAAGACCTTAAACTCAGTGGAGAGTGGAGAGATTTGGGCGACTCAAAAAATCGAGGTCTTGAGAGCCGATGAGGGTGAATNACCTTAAACTCAGTGGAGAGTGGAGAGATTTGGGCGACTCAAAAAATCGAGGTCTTGAGAGCCGATGAGGGTGAATCGAGGCGAGTATGGATCAGGGCAGGAATGCAAGGCCGGGGGAAACGGGAGATCACCGAGATAACCCACCGACCAGCGGCATCGTCTGGCACAATTCCCACATGGGAAAATCCTGGAGCGATCTCGTCGGGAATCGAACCCGGTTCGCCTTGGCGGGAAGCGAGTAGTCTACCCACTAAACAACCGCGGCCCCCATATGACGAAGGATTTTAAATTCATTGCGCTTGGTTGCACGTAATAGGGCCATGAGAATTCTTACTGGTTTGTTAATGGCTAAAGAGTGGTCTTGAGCACTGAGTGAATGAGCATACAGAGACGAAACAGTCGCTTGTAAAGGTGCTGGTGCTGTAGTTACGCAGGCCGGTTTCGCCCTTATCGCACCGTAGCTTCTGTGCCTGTAATGGCCAAAGAGCTTCAGGTACATTTGACTCTTGACTCGGTTCCTCAAAACCACAACACAGCAGTCTTTGAATGCTTGTTGCACATCAACACCCACTCGTTCATACACAGACGGCAACACGAAACCACTGAACACTCGTACCTTCGGCGAAGCGGTGCACTTTAACCTAATGGGTTGCTCACGCCTTCTTTGCATTCGTCGTCACGAACCGTCGATGGTATCACTCAATCTCTCTCTCTCTCTCTCTCTCTTTTTTTTTTCCTCAGCGTGTTGCAGCGGGGGTCGTCATCGCCAATGTCAATGTCATAACCTCTATAGTTAGAGCCCTGAGTATTTCGCGTATTGACGTGGCAGCAGGCTATCTATATTTCACAGTCCTCTATACACTCGAGACACTATAGTTTACTCATTGCTAGAGACCTGAGAAATTCGTTAATTCATTTTGAGACAAGCTATATATAATTCATAACACGTGTGTTGATATAACTTTAGCCATTGGTGCACACGGTGTTTGACACCTCCTGGAGAAAGCTGGCCCAATCGCCGCCTTCCATTGTGACAACAGACAACCAATGTGCAGTTTATATCCGCATATTTGTACATAAGACTGTAGAGTCTAGCTTGCAGGTCATTGAACTCGCGAATTTTTCAGGTCTCTACTCATTGGCTGCTGCGATCAAGAGAGGCCTCTGTACAGGACTGTTGAACACTCACTCACGCTACTGCTTCCCGCTTGTTATTGGCTCACAGTTAAACACGGCGTGTATAAACGACTGCTGTCCAACCACAGTGGTAGGAGGAGAAAACAAGTGTTTGAAGTCTACCTCGCCACAGAAGGAATTCGCGAAATACTCGGGGTGCACTAGCTATAGTACATTAACGGGCATTTCCAACTTTTCTGAAGCCCTGCTAATGTTCTACTTCCAGAATATTCCTCCGCCTCATGCAAACAAAGCTTAACCGAGTCTACAAAATTACCCCAAATGGAAAACGCACCGCATTCGTGCGCACTCTGTGTAGTAATATTTTGCATGACAACTATTTCTTGCTAGGCATTGCCAACACATCAATTTTCTCACTGGTTTTATTCTTATTTATTATAAACGAAATTTTATAATTTGTAGATAACATATAAGTTAAGTTCAATTTAACCGAGGATTGGGTACTTTTATGTTAACAGAAGTATAAAACGCTTGTGGTAAATGGCATATTTAGAAAACAACCAAACAACCTAGGCATGGGGTAATTTTTTTAACGTTTGATTCAAAAAGTGCGAAGAAACCACGAACAGACATTACTATCGTTCCTACGACTTTCGTCACCATCGCAGTTGTCACCGCCTTGACAAAGAGTACCTAAGAATACGGAGGTGAAACAGATGTTTGTACCGCGAGTTCCAGCCGGGACTTCATTGAAATGTATGCATTATACACAGGGGCAGTGATATTTCGCGAAAAGATTTCGAGACAAGATACACTCCAAAGCACTGTAGGGTCGTCCAGCTTCTTTGACTGGCTAAAAAAAATGTTCTGGCCCGTGTTAACAGCTTGCGCACGAATCACGAAGGTTCAGTGTCGGAGTTACTTAGTCCTGAGTGGCTCGGTCGAAGACGGACACGGCGCCAGCAGCCAATGGAAGTGTAACAACAGCTGAGGTGTGCATATAGTATTGAAGTCTACTGTGTGCTCCGATTTTTACGTGGAAAGTCACTGGCCCTACATATATGTCAAGCGGCATTAGTTTAAATTGTAATTATTTAATTAGTACATCTTAGTATATGTTATTATAACTGCAGCAAAACAGTATTATCTTGGATTTTACATCAAATTATTAAAATAATTTGAAGTGTAAATTACTTTTATTCGAGGAAAATGTCTTCACATAAACTGCATACATGTTGAAACACTGTTTGGCACAATTACAAAATATTTCATTTTTTGGTATCCAACATCCCTTAGTAAGTGAGCGAAGAGATTTGGGCGGCTCTCAACAGCGAGGTCTTCAGAGCCGATGAGGGTGATTGAGGTGAGTATGGAGCGGCGCCGGAATGAAAGAGCTGAGGGAATCGGGAGAACCCCGAGAAAATCCGGTGAGCAGCGGCATCGTCCGGGCACGATTCCCACGTGCGTAAACCCGGGGAGCGACCCGGCCGGTGATTGAACCCGGTTCGCCTCGGGTGGGAGGCGAGCAGGCTAACCGCTCAGCCACCGCGGAGTACACAGCTATTCACGGCCCAGCTCAGGCAGTAAAAAGGACATATACACGAGCAGTTCGTGTCCTTGAGGAGCCAAGTCGTGCGGGCGTATAACAACTTGCGCATGTCCCCCACGCGGTGTACCCGGTAGCTCGGGCGGAAAATCGCAAATGAGAACCCAGACGACGTCAGCGACAGCTCAGGGATATGCAAAGAATCCACCTCCTCTTTCAACCCCCCCCCC
>NQII01000168.1:792576-821827 GCA_002778355.1 Clitarchus hookeri
GGGATTTCGCACGTGGGAATCGTGCCGGACGACGTCGCTGGTCGGCGGGTTTCCTCGGGTGTCTCCCATTTCCCTCCGCGCCCTTGCATTCCGGCGGCATATTTAGAAAAAAAACAGCCAAACGAGTCGTACGTGCGGTGATTTTTTTCAAAGGTCTGATTCGAAAAATTGTGAAGAATCCACGAACGGCTTATACTTTGCAGGCCAATCACAACTGTGTTACTCCCGCTGTGCGTGCCTGCCATTCGTGAGCAGACACCCAATCATCGAATCAAGAAAGTGGATCTGAGCTGAGAGTTAGTGAAATAAAACTGGCCGTGAAATCTGTTTCGCGGATATCGGGGTGTCCCTTGAGACGCGCCATTGGCTGGACTTTCGGCTGGCGGGTAGATCACCAGGCACCGACTGGCGAGCGTCCCGCCATTTTGCTGGCACGTGTGGCCGGGGAGTTCGCGGTTTAAGTTCCTGTTTCAGCCTGAAGTGGCCTTTAACAAGCCTGAATGTTTATGGGAAATCCCGAGGTGCACTCTCCGTCATACTGCTCAGAAAGGTGTCTCCTGTTTCGCGAAAAAATTTCGAGACAAGATACAGTCCAAAGCACTGTAGGGTCATCCAGCTTCTTTGATTGGGTGAAAAATGTTCTGGCCCATGTTAACCGTTCGCGCACGAATCACGAAGGTTCAGTGTCGGAGTTACTTAGTCCTGAGTGGCTTGGTCAAAGACGGACACGGCACCAGCAGCCAATGGAGGTATAACAACAGCTGAGGCGTGTATATAGTATTGAAGTCTACTGTGTGCTCCGATTTTTACGCGAAAAGTCACTGGTCCTACCTACGGACTCAGGTGCAGGAGGAGCAGCCGTGGTTAAAACCCGCGACGCTCTGTGTCGAAAACATGTCTTCTCTGCATTCCTAAGAGTACGTTGTCCACGAGAAGTTTTCTCTGGGTTCAGGCACGGCGATACGGGCGACAATCACACGCGTGCCCAGTTTCCCCGTCGCCCATACGTGCGAGACGCTGAGCCGGCGTTCAGTGCCTCCCTCGTCACTTAATTACACGCGATGAAAGCCCACAGGCGTCTCTCCGACGGTGCTGTTCCACTTCTCTCCTACCTCTTAAGGAAACCGCGCAGGCAAACTCGAAAAAAGGCTAATTTTTTTTGAACGCCTGAAAGCGTAAATTAAAGTATCGATCGTCTAAATGGGTTGAGTGCTCCGAGACCCCCGGGGGCGTGAACGCCGACGCTAATGGTCTTGCCGCGCGGCGTGTTGTCGTCAAATCGCGACGGAAACTGGAAGACGTGATCGCCGTCCGCAATTACCGCCTCTCGGACCGGGGCTTTCGCGAAATATTCCTTTGCTTCTTCTCCTTCGCCCCGCCTAAATTCCGCCAGGCACGGACGGCCAATTACTTTTGATACTCAGAAGAGCCGCGCGCCGAGCGAGATTTCCCCTGCGTCTTCCACGACGCCGTCGTAAATATTCGCGGGTACAGGGGAACCGAAGCACGCGCTGCTTCTTCTTGGAACTCCCTGCTGATCCTCCGGAGTTACTCCGCCTGCTGCTGAGGTCTGCTTTGGGAAGGGCGATGACGTCGACCCTCTGTTTACCAGCCACCCCACCATCTGCAGATCAAGTGATTTGTGCAGCTCTTAACGCTCCCGCCTAACCTGGTGCTCGAACTGCGTTGCAGTGTGTTCGAAACGCACGCTGTTCCAAGAAACTATCGAACGTTAGTGCAACGTGCTCGTCTACGAAAAGAAACACGTACTTCAGACGACGGCTATCGAGTACTTTCAAGACGTCACGTACATTATAAACACCATTTCAGAGCACTATAAAACGATTAAAAACTACTTTTTTCAAAGCGCTGTATCTCAGAATATACGTGTCGGATACACACAAAACTACTCGAGGGTCCTGCAATGGACCTTCCTTACAGACTTTACACCAATAAAATAATATGGTCACCGCTGAAAGTCCTATAGGTACACGCAGCACGACGAGAACACTGCGCTTCTCGGGCTCAAAACGCGGAAAAAAAAGGTTAACATCGAGGTCTTGACAGCCGATTAGGTTGAAACGAAGTGAGTGTAGAGCAGCACCGGAATGCAAGGGCGAGGGAAAACGGGAGAAACCCGAGAAAAACCCGCCGACCAGCGGCACCGTCCGGATTCCCACATGCGAAAATCCGGGAGAGACCCCGCCAGGAAACGAACCCGGTTCACCTTTTGAGGCAAGTGTTCTGACTACTNAGTCTAACCACTACACGACCGTGACCCCCAGTTCCTAATGGAGAAAATAATTGGCCACTGAGCCCTAGCAATGTACAGCACCATTCAAAAATATCCTTCACGAGCATCATATACACAATTGTGTGTACTGGGTCTGAATGCGTTTAATGAGAGAGGAAAGAGTACTTACAAATAATGTTATAATGTTGTAGGGTATTTCGTAAAAACGTGAATTAATGAATTTTTCGGCCGCTTTCCAACACAACGAAAAGTAACCGTTACTTATCTGCACCAGTCGTAGCCAGAATATATTCGGAGATATCTCCTTCCCGCCAATTAAAAGTTACTGCCGTAATCTGCCCAGAAACACGTTATCCCCCGCTGTCCTAATGGAAGTCTTTCTCCGGCATGCTCCTGGCGCCAGACGTATTTCGCAGCGCAGAAATAACGGCTATTACAGATCATTTGAATTTACAACACGTGTCCACGTCGTATACACCAGGGCGATCTCGACTCTTTTTCAACTGGATACCTGGCTTGATAAAAACCCGCAGATTAATGCCTGGAAGCTATTCCGCGCTTGGCTTACGACAGCCGTACTTAGAGAACTGAGGTTTACCGCTTTATAATCCGGAGCAACTGCTGCAACTTTTGTTTCACTTTGTTCTACTGGAGGAATCCTATGTTGTCAAAGGGGGGCCGCGATGGTGTAGTGGTCAAACCACTCGCCTCCCACCCGGGCGAACGGGGCTCGATTCCCGGCGGGGTCACTCCCGGATTTCCGCTCGCGGGAATCGCACCGGACGACGCCGCTGGTCGGCGGGTTTTCTCGGGGATTTCCCGTTTTCCCCGTCCCTTCATTCCGGCGCTGCACCGTACTAACCTCGCTTCACCCTCGATGTTAAGAGCCGCCCAAATCTCTTCACTCACCGAACGAGTCAAGTATTATTTGGTTATGTTATACTCAACGATATATCACAACGTCTATTCGTCTGTACAAAGCAATGTGTCAAAGACAAATATATTATTTTTAATTTTTACGAATTCATTTTATTTTTAGCGAGACACAGAGGATTATTCCGCCATCAAGGCAGCCCTGCAGTTTGTTCTTCTTTAATGATTCAATCTGGTCAAGAGGGAATAGCAACTCGATCCAGAAGCAACTTACTGGACAATTGAGANTAATCTGCTCAAGAGAGACTAGCAACTCGATCCAGAAGCAACGTTCTGGACAGTTGAGAGAATCTTGGGAAATAGTTTAGCGTGCTTGGTCTTGGGATATTTCTGCGTCTGGCGCTGCACTCAAATTTTTGTGTTTTTGAAGTCCAGCTTGTTCTTAAAAAACTGAGAAACTTTTTTTAATTATTTCTAATATACGAACATTACATCTGCCAGGCATTGCAGGTGATTAATAACGAAATTTTGCGTGTATTAGAGCCGGCAGACAAATTACTATACTAATATTATTTTCGCTCTCGCATGCGGCTAGCCACCTTACATTATATATATATATATATATATATATATATATGAACGGCACTGATATCTGTTTGGCAGACTAGTTTATTGTAATTTTATGAACCATCACCTATTAATCTGAACGATCGAAGTCCCGTTGAAAATATGCTATCTATCTTAGAAATTATGCTAGTGTTTAAGACGAAGTGAAATTGAATTACATATTAGTTCGGAGTGCCGGGATATTTGAAGAGTGCGGGGAATTCGAAGGCAGCTTTTATAATTGACACAATCACCATTTTTCTTTCACAGTGACACATTCTGACAACTCATTTAGAAAATGTGAAACAAATTTTTTTTTTATCGTGGTCATGGAAATCAAGTTGATTACTTTCACATAAAATTGTAGCGGGGTTTAAATCTGCTTTGGGGCACGGGAAAAAAGGGGGGGGGGATATCCCCTCGTGTCTGTTTTGCAGCGCAATGAATTACGATAATTTACGCCAAGCCAGACGATGGAATTTTAATAATCCGTAACCGGTCTCTTTGGTGTCACTGGCCTATAAATTAAATAAGAGTAAAAAAAATAATTAAATAAGGTTTTCTTTCTTAACGCAGTACGTAGAGTTTATGCGGTGCTGAAATGTGGGAGGGCGATATAATACGACACCCTGTGATTGGTTCTTAGCGCGGGGACTTATATGGCAAGAGTGGGTCTTTACGACACAAAACTGCGGAGAGATACACGGTAATTACGGCGTGGACGCCCGACAAGTTGATGAATATGAATATAGCGTTAACCGCGGTGAGAGTAACTAAAAAGGAAAAAAAAATGTTTTAAAAAAAAGAAGGGCCCACAGAGGGTAGGAGTGGGGGAGACGTGGTAGAGGAAGAGATCCGGCCGAATTATGCAGGTTGCGGTTGGGGAAACTCCGAGTTCGGATTCCTGGAAGATACAGTGGCGTAATCTGGGACATCGGAGTTGCGATTTCCCGCGCCCTGGGGGCCACGGCGGCTCAGCGGTCAGACCGCTCCTCCCACCAAGGTGAACCGGGTTCGATCCCCGGCCGGGCCACGCCCGGATTTTCGCAAGTGGGAATCGTGCCGGACGATGCCACACTGGTCGGCGGGTTTTCTCGGGGATCTTCCCCCCCCTCCCCGACCGTGCATTCTGGTGCTGCTCCATTCTCACCTCATTTCACCCTCAACGTCTCTGAAGACTTCGCTGTTAAGGGCGTTGGCCATGGAAAAAAAATGTGTTTATTTTATATTTGAGCCATACATTGTTCAACTTGTAGGCGTTGTCTGTGACAACCTTATCTTCAGATAAAATATTTTTAGATTGCATCCTTTTTTTGCGAAATGACACGTCAAAGTCAAAATTTTACTATTTTTGTGATGTACAAATAATGAAAACCATTTTACGTACAGAAATGAAATAATTCACATTGAAAGAAGACGCCAACAGTTANTATTTGAGCCATACATTGTTCAACTTGTAGGCGTTGTCTGTGACAACCTTATCTTCAGATAAAATATTTTTAGATTGCATCCTTTTTTTGCGAAATGACACGTCAAAGTCAAAATTTTACTATTTTTGTGATGTACAAATAATGAAAACCATTTTACGTACAGAAATGAAATAATTCACATTGAAAGAAGACGCCAACAGTTACTTCAAGACATCCATAAAATTATACAAGTAAATATTTTTTCAATTTTAAAAAAATTGCTGAAAATAAGGAAATTCTTGCATATTATTTTATTTTTGGCTGCCCCTAAATTTTTAGAGAATAACTTTGGCTAAACGTGCCTTAAAATGAATTAAAGACAAAATCTTTCAGATGCCCTTTTTAATTTTTTTGCAAATAGTTTGGTTCATTTTATTTGTACATCACAAAAACAGTAAAATTTTGACTTTGACATGTCATTCTGTAAAAACCACGCAGTCTAGAAATATTTTATCTGAGGATAGGGTAGCCACAGACAATGCCTACAAGTTGAACAGTTGGTGGCTCGAATATAAAATAACACATTTTTTCCGTGGCCAACGCCTGTAACGCTATTTTGACAGGTAGTCGGCCGTTACACCTCGTGTTGTGGCGACTTACACATCCCTTGACGCTTNTAAAATTTTGACTTTGACATGTCATTCTGTAAAAACCACGCAGTCTAGAAATATTTTATCTGAGGATAGGGTAGCCACAGACAATGCCTACAAGTTGAACAGTTGGTGGCTCGAATATAAAATAACACATTTTTTCCGTGGCCAACGCCCGTAACGATATTTTGACAGGTAGTCGGCCGTTACACCTCGTGTTGTGGCGACTTACACATCCCTTGACGCTTCTACACTGAGTGACACTATGTACTGAAATCATTATTTCCAACAGGCTTACTGCGAATCATCTATAATGTGCCTGTGAAGACATGGACGCCTCATTGGCTGCAGCACTTTGCTTACGTCACGTGTACAGTTTTCTCGCCCACTCAGAGCTCACCAGCTGAACAGACGACAGTCTGATATTGGTCCGCTGTGTTGGAGGGCGTGGCCATCTCCACGTGCACATGTAACATTAGCAGATACCTGAAAAATTCGCTGTTTCATTTCGGGACAAGCTGGAATTCAAAACCTCGTACGTTTGTTTACTTATGCTATTGGCCCACTCGTTAATTTACACCTCATGGACAACTCTGAGCTAATAATAAACATACAGTAAAATGCTGCCCCAATCACCGTCTTCCGCTAATACAATAAGCAACCAATGAACAGTGATATTTGCATGCTTTTACACACGACAATGGAGTATAGCCAGAGGTCATTGAACTCGCGATTTTTTCAGGTCTCTAAACATTAGTAGGGGCATGTAAAATTCGCGTTATTTTTTTTTTTTCGCTGCAGGCTGAACTCCAACATATTGTATGGTAGTTTTAGTGAGGGAAGAGATTTGGNGTACGTTTGTTTACTTATGCTATTGGCCCACTCGTTAATTTACACCTCATGGACAACTCTGAGCTAATAATAAACAGACAGTAAAATGCTGCCCCAATCACCGTCTTCCGCTAATACAATAAGCAACCAATGAACAGTGATATTTGCATGCTTTTACACACGACAATGGAGTATAGCCAGAGGTAATTGATCTCGCGATTTTTTCAGGTCTCTAAACATTAGTAGGGGCATGTAAAATTCGCGTTATTTTTTTTTTTTCGCTGCAGGCTGAACTCCAACATATTGTATGGTAGTTTTAGTGAGGGAAGAGATTTTGGCGGCTCTCAACAGCGAGGTCGTGAGAGCCGATGAGGGTGATTGAGGTGAGTACGGAGCAGCGCCGGTTTGCAAGGGCGGGGTGAAACGGGAGATCCCCGAGAAAACCCGCTGGCGAGCGGCATCGTCCGACACGATTCCCGCGTGCGAAAACCCGGGAATGTCCCGGCCGGGGATTGAACCCCGTTCGCCTTGGTGTGAGGCGATCGCGCTAGCCACCCAGCCTCCGCGGCCCCTTTGCTAGTCTGACTTTTGCCGTTGGGTGACAACTCATACAACTAGGGACACCTGAATTCCGCGAAAAGATTTCCACGCATGTTGTATTTGAATAACCTACGGGTTAATTGCTGGTTTACTTTTGCTTATTGGTCACGTGTCTTTGTGTGAAATCATTTTCTCACTTGGCTGGCCAATCAGAATTAGGTTTACCACTGTTACTACTGATTCGTGAGCAGACACACAAGACGCGCAACACGTAAATGACCAAATCAAGAATGTGGATCTGAGCTAAAATGTTATCAAATACAACTGGTCATAAATTATCCTCGTGAAATTCGGGTGTCTCCACACGTTGCACGTTTCAAGGTTGCGTTTAGCCTGTAGTGAAGTCACGACGGTAGAGCAACCAATCGGCATTTAAAGTGATCACACAGGAAGTGATTCCGTACAGTGAGTTCACGAATAGTGCTCAAGTAGGTATAGTTAGGGCCAGTGACTTTTCGCGTAAAAATCGGAGCACGCAGTAGACTTCAATACTATACACACACCTCAGCTGTTGTTATACCTCCATTGGCTGCTGGCGCCGTGTCCGTCTTTGACCAAGCCACTCTGGACTAAGTAACTCCGACACTGAACCTTCGTGATTCGTGCGCAGACGTTTAACACGGGCCAGAACATTTTTTTAGCCAATCAAAGAAGCTGGACGACCCTACAGTGCTTTGGACTGCATCTTGTCTCGAAATCTTTTCGCAAAATATCACTGCTCCTAGGTATAATGCCGTGAATTGTAACATGTTACCAAACAATAACGCTAGCTTTGCATGTCCATTGGTCGTACTTGTAGCTAGCGTTTTTAAGTTCATCGTGTTCTGGGGACATATATTGTGTAGTCGAGCCGCAGAGTAGATAGGTACGCAGAGACGAAGTGTGGAGGAACCCATCCCCTGAATGGCTGCACGCGACACTGCAAACAGACCTTGAGTACGATTGGCTACCGCGTACTGTCAAACACACCCCATTGGTCGGGGTGTCGGCCGGCAAGTAGTTTACCAGGCGCTGATTGGCGAACGGCGACACCAACAAGTTGTTGGACGACGACGCAGATGTGCTGGCGTGTGCTGTTATAGTTCGCGATGATATAGGAGGCTGTCTCTACTCTGTATTATTAAGTATTCTGTGCTCGAGCGGTCTTATTTCGCAGAAAGATATTTTTTTTTATATGAAGGACAAATATTTTATTTTATGTTAATTGTTTATCATAGTTAAATAACTAAATTTAAACGGTAGGTGCATAAATTTTAAAATCTTGGGGCGTATTAATAAATCATTTCCCGTGTTGTTACTGTTATTGCTTCCATGACGTCAAGTGACTCCCGACAAGAGTAAAAAAAAAAGAATGAATTCTGAGACCCCTGAAAAACTGGTTGGGAGAAGGGCTTAAGCGTATTTCTGCAATATCGCTCGTCTAACAAAATACATGTTTTAATAAACAAAACCTCTGTGTTGGACAAAAATAAATTGAACTGCCAACAAAAAATTTTGTTGAATCAACTGTATATATTTCTTTGGGCACTCATTAGATTGCCTTCCTACGAAAATTCAACTCGAGAGTTTGTTTTCATTTTTTTGTGACAATTAGGATCGTAGCAGTGTTTGTTACTGCATCTATCTATGCTTAGTAATGGTATAAAGATCCTAATGTAACATGTTCGACAGGAAATTAAATGTAAAGCTGTAAAACTTGAAATATATATTTGCGCAAGTTTTCCAGTATTTGGGACATATAATGTGTGTTTTAAAATATTCCAACGTCTCCTGTAGGCGCTATAGGTAGGGGCACTGATATTTCGCGAAAAGCTTTTGAGACAAGATACAGTCCAAAGCACTGTAGGGTCGTCCAGCTTCTTTGATTGGCTAAAAAATGTTCTGGCCCGTGTTAACCGTTTGCGCACGAATCACGAAGGTTCAGTGTCGGAGTTACTTAGTCCTGAGTGGCTTGGTCAAAGACGGACACGGCACCAGCAGCCAATGGAGGTACAACAACAGCTGAGATGTGTGTATAGAGTATTGAAGTCTACTGTGTGCTCCGATTTTTACGCGAAAAGTCACTGGCCCTAACTATAGCTGAGTTTGTTAGTGCGTAGCGTTCGGCTGCGGTGGATCAAGGTTCAAATATCGAGTGGGGTTCCATTTTTTTATATTAACCGAAACTCTTTAATGTACGTAAAGCCANAACCGAAACTCTTTAATGTACGTAGAGCCAAAAAAAAAAAGTCTCTGTTTGCATCAACGAAATCTTTGTCTGGAGCAACCAAATAAGAACAACAAAGTAATTCGGTTTCAACAACGAAATGTTTCATTACCCTTATACAAGCAATTAATTTGTTTGCGCCAAACAAATTTTGTTTGACCCAACAAACCTTTTTCTCAGCGGTATACTTCACCGTCCCGGAACATTGCTCAACTCTAAGGATCGTAAATGAATATCCTGGCAAAAATTAATATTCACGCCATAATGAGTTGCTCGGGGTGTTGAAGAGTGGGTGGTGTGCACTCTGGTAAAATGCCCGTCACTAATAACCACGTCTTCCTTTTTTTCCTTCTCTTCGCCGCCAAGAGGATGGCTCGACAAAATTGGCCGTGAAGAAGCGCTTCAAGCATCTCGGCAGTTTCGATGCCTCACCGGCGCCTGACGCCATCGTCTCTGGATTAATTATAAATCGACTGTTGACGGGTTGTCACGACGATTCCAGGCGTTCGCATCATCGCGGCTGTAGCTGGCCTTGACCTCACGTCGGAGGAAGAGCCAGCCTCGTCTTCTGCAGCGCATAACTACAATAGCTCCGGCGTCTTGTTTTCCTCGGCAAACAAAAGACTCGCGACACGGGAACTGCATTAGGTAAGCGACTGTTCATGCACGACGGCAGATGGCCTGGAACACCCGTCTATTATCGCCCGTCGCTGAGGAATCCGACGTCGGAATATCCACGGGGCATGTCATTTCGTCCACCGCACCTTCATTGTCGCACTAAAACAATGCCGTCGTTGCTTTGCATTACGCATGGACCCGGCGTAATTACTTGTATGGCGAAGTCGTAGCGGAACGAGTCATGGCTTCGGAAGGAAAATATTCTTGCATGCATGGTGCGCACAGACTGATACACATTTCTCTACTCACAACAATGCCTTCAAGAGAACACTGAATATATAATTATACTGTCTGGCTTTAGGTATTTAGCGATATGGGCGACGTTGACACGCGCATCACATGATTTAAGTCTCAGAAAAAATTTACATAATTTAACTATGTGTAAACTGCAAGAAAAAAATCTAGTGAACTTGTGTGAGGGCTTCCCAACTATCACCGTGCACCTACACTAAGGAGCACCCACACCACANAAAAAAATCTAGTGAACTTGTGTGAGGGCTTCCCAACTATCACCGTGCACCTACACTAAGGAGCACCCACACCACACGATGTTTCTACTACGTGAACTACGTGGATGATCATCGCCGATGTGGACGAGGCTTACCTTGCCGTGAGCGCCCTGTTGAACTGCTGTTCTGCCCTGCCTACGTGTCCGGCAGGCGGACTATAGTCATACTGAAACGCCGGCCCGCTGTCCGACTTGTTCGTCGCTTCGCTTCTTCTCCCCCTGGGTGTCTCCAGGACTACTGGCAGCGCAGGGCAGCTTGTGACGTCACCATGAGGCGCTATATGCAACATGAATGTTAGAAAAACTCCGTAGGGCAAAACTTAACTCCAAGCGCACACACCAGTAAAATGACGTCATTAGTCAGCAACGTGTCAGGAAAGTTGCACTGTAAAAATGTCTGCATTTGTACAGAGAATTCTGTGGAAACTATTTGCAAATTATGTATTTTCGTAACACTAGAGCTTAACCCAGTATTTCCCAAAGTACGGGTCGCGCGACCCACTGGTGGGTCGCAGACTAAAATTTGGCGGGCCCCGAAAAATATAATTTCATACATAAACATATGCATNTTGTGACGTCACCATGAGGCGCTCTATGCAACATGAACGTTAGAAAAACTCCGTAGGGCAAAACTTAACTCCAAGCGCACACACCAGTAAAATGACGTCATTAGTCAGCAACGTGTCAGGAAAGTTGCACTGTAAAAATGTCTGCATTTGTACAGATAATTCTGTGGAAACTATTTGCAAATTATGTATTTTCGTAACACTAGAGCTTAACCCAGTATTTCCCAAAGTACGGGTCGCGCGACCCACTGGTGGGTCGCAAACTAAAATTTGGCGGGCCCCGAAAAATATAATTTCATACATAAACATATGCATGAGTTATAAATGTTATAATTTAGAACCTACGCACATGCAATGCAACTGTCAATCAGACGTAAAACCATACGCAGAGTACGCAGTGACAAGAATTGAAGTGGTCACTAAAGCTGTGACGGGAATAAATAGAAAACAAATGCATCCTTCGCATTGACAAATCTGATTTCTTACAACCAAAATCATTTTTAAACTAAATTAGTAATATAACACATTGCGTAGTGCTGTTTGATTAGGTATCTTTTTCATTAAAATTGTTCTTTAATACTTCAACTTTTTAAAACTATTTTATTAATCCTACTACCCTTCACTTCCTTACGCTACGTAAGAAATACAATGTGAACGTGATGGAACAGCTAAACGGTACGTTTATCGCATAAGGCATTAAAGTGGGTCCTGAACTTTGGCTTTTTTTTTAATGGGTCGCGGTTCATAGAACTTTGGGAATCACTGGCTTAACCCATTCATACCCAGTGTACGCAATCGTGTACATTAGGCACGTGTTGGTAATTTTTGGTCTGTACTGCACACTGCGAAGCTCAGTGATTAGGGGCAGTGATATTTCGAGAAAAAATTTCGAGACAAGATACAGTCCAAAGCACTGTAGGGTCGTCCATCATCTTTGACTGGCCAAAAAAATGTTCTGGGCCGTGTTAACCGTTTGCACACGAATCACGAAGGTTCAGTGTCGGAGTTACTTAGTCCTGAGTGGCTTGGTCAAAGACGGACACGGCGCCAGGACCAATGGAGGTATAACAGCAGCTGAGGTGTGTATATAGTATTGAAGTCTACTGTGTACTACGATTTTTACGCGAAAAGTCACTGGCCCTATCAATGACCAATGATCTTACCTGCGGGTAAATGATTCGCAAACCATCTTACTGGTCGAGACCATAATTGGTTCATATAACTGTAGCCGAACATGTAGCCTACAGCTCATTGGCTGTGACAACGAAACAAGTGGTGTGTCGACTTAAGTACAGCACGCATCATAAATATTTTGGTTTGCAACACATGAAACTGAAAATTAAAATGGGATTAGAATGGCTAATTAAAATAAATTTTATAAAACCTTTGCGTAAAATGTGTAAATATAATGTTGAATTTTAACAAGCAAATGTTGCAGACTTCAAGCTTATTATAAATATTAAGCTACAAAGACAGTTTTTGTATGTTTCCCAAAATAATGTTTTTTAAATGTACGATATTTCAGCTGTAGAGTTAAAAGGAAATATTTGGTAACTAGTTCCCAAAGAATAGCTTGTAACAAGTACAGACATTTTTTTTTTTACTGTGCGTTCGCCAATCAGCGCTTGGTAACCTACTTGCCAACCAGTAGGGAACCTTTCCCAGCACGCAGTAACCAATCAGGCACAAGGCCCGTGTGCCCAGAGCCTTGCGCGGCCAATCAGCGAACGGATACGCCCATATCAAAGGTACCACCATGCAATTGCGTCTCTGTGTGTTTATCTACTCTGTGGCGCCATTTCGTCCGCAAGTTACGAAAATAAGAGCGTTTTTTTTGCAGATGTGCGACGGACAAAAAAAAATTTGTTTCGCAAGATGCAGCGGTGTGATTTGCCCTGATTGCTTCAGGATCAATCACTCTTAGGTTGCAACAGCGAAGAACGCATTCTCTTGCCTTACCGGTGCTGATCTATACGTAGCCCAGGGCGACAGGAAATGCAGAGATAAGCGCCATTTTCCAAACATGGAAAGCTGTTCCGTGTGCATAAATTACGGATATTTACATACAGTTTTTTTTTCGCGTAAATTGAGCGACGTTCTTGTCTTCGTGCACTGAGAGAAAAAAATTCACTTGAAATATTTATTNACACATTGCGTAGTGCTGTTTGATTAGGTATCTTTTTCATTAAAATTGTTCTTTAATACTTCAACTTTTTAAAACAATTTTATTAATCCTACTACCCTTCACTTCCTTACGCTACGTAAGAAATACAATGTGAACGTGATGGAACAGCTAAACGGTACGTTTATCGCATAAGGCATTAAAGTGGGTCCTGAACTTTGGCTTTTTTTTTAATGGGTCGCGGTTCATAGAACTTTGGGAATCACTGGCTTAACCCATTCATACCCAGTGTACGCAATCGTGTACATTAGGCACGTGTTGGTAATTTTTGGTCTGTACTGCACACTGCGAAGCTCAGTGATTAGGGGCAGTGATATTTCGAGAAAAAATTTCGAGACAAGATACAGTCCAAAGCACTGTAGGGTCGTCCATCATCTTTGACTGGCCAAAAAAATGTTCTGGGCCGTGTTAACCGTTTGCACACGAATCACGAAGGTTCAGTGTCGGAGTTACTTAGTCCTGAGTGGCTTGGTCGAAGACGGACACGGCACCAGCAGCCAATGGAGGTATAACAACAGCTGAGGTGTGTATATAGTATTGAAGTCTACTGTGTACTACGATTTTTACGCGAAAAGTCACTGGCCCTATCAATGACCAATGATCTTACCTGCGGGTAAATGATTCGCAAACCATCTTACTGGTCGAGGCCATAATTGGTTCATATAACTGTAGCCGAACATGTAGCCTACAGCTCATTGGCTGTGACAACGAAACAAGTGCTGTGTCGACTTAAGTACAGCACGCATCATAAATATTTTGGTTTGCAACACATGAAACTGAAAATTAAAATGGGATTAGAATGGCTAATTAAAATAAATTTTATAAAACCTTTGCGTAAAATGTGTAAATCTAATGTTGAATTTTAACAAGCAAATGTTGCAGACTTCAAGCTTATTATAAATATTAAGCTACAAAGACAGTTTTGTATGTTTCCCAAAATAATGTGTTGTAAATGTACGATATTTCAGCTGTAGAGTTAAAAGGAAATATTTGTTAACTAGTTCCCAAAGAATAGCTTGTAACAAGTACAGACATTTTTTTTTTTACTGTGCGTTCGCCAATCAGCGCTTGGTAACCTACTTGCCAACCAGTAGGGAACCTTTCCCAGCACGCAGTAACCAATCAGGCACAAGGCCCGTGTGCCCAGAGCCTTGCGCGGCCAATCAGCGAACGGATACGCCCATATCAAAGGTACCACCATGCAATTGCGTCTCTGTGTGTTTATCTACTCTGTGGCGCCATTTCGTCCGCAAGTTACGAAAATAAGAGCTTTTTTTTTTTGCAGATGTGCGACGGACAAAAAAAAATTTGTTTCGCAAGATGCAGCGGTGTGATTTGCCCTGATTGCTTCAGGATCAATCACTCTTAGGTTGCAACAGCGAAGAACGCATTCTCTTGCCTTACCGGTGCTGATCTATACGTAGCCCAGGGCGACAGGAAATGCAGAGATAAGCGCTATTTTCCAAACATGGAAAGCTGTTCCGTGTGCATAAATTACGGATATTTACATACATTTTTTTTTTCGCGTAAATTGAGCGACGTTCTTGTCTTCGTGCACTGAGAGAAAAAAATTCACTTGAAATATTTATTTGCGCGTTGTCCGGTAGTAGTCGGGAAATGGGGAACTGGCACAACGGGATCCGGGAGAGGAGCTAGGACCCAACCGTCGCCATCTTAAATTTCCCTTTTTTATTCCAAGATTTTCCTTTTTTCCCCTAGACAACGACCATTTTTTTCTTAAAATTTTCCCTTTTCCGTCAAAAATTTCCAATAATCTCTCAAATAGCACCGATCCCCCGTTTTTAAAAAAACGAACCCCTTTTTTTGCAAAAACGATCAGTGGAAGGATTTGGAGGGCTAGTTTTTTTTCATGTGACCTTGACCTTCTACCTTGATCTTGACCCTGTGCCTGGTGACCTTAAATTACCTTGAAACCAAAAAATGCCAGAAAAATTGCAGAAAAATTATAAAATCCTAAAAAAGGTATGAAATTTTTGAAACCAATTTGAAAAAATTAAAAAATTACTTTAAAAAAATATTTAAAGATGTATATGTAGGAGGTCCGGGGTTCGGTGCATGTTGACCGACTAAGCTCCCAACAAGACCGGCCCTTGCCAGGTCATCCAGTGCCCATCTCCTCAGCCATATTAAATGTATATGACCTTGACCTTAGATGACCTTAAATTCTAAAAATTAAAAAAAATTTTAAAATTCTAACTAATTCCCAAAAAACCTTGACACTTTACTTAAAACCCTTAACATAAGACCGTTGACACAAGACTTAAGACCCTTGACCCAAGACTCAAGACCCTTGAACCAAGACTCTTGACCCAAGACCCAAGAACATTAACCTTAAACCCAAAAAATAAAAACATCCTATAATTTTAAAATTCCTAACAATTCTAAAAAACTTCCTAAAATTTTAAAAATTACTAAAAATCTATAAAAATTAAAAAATTATGAAAAATTACTAAATAACAAAATTCCAAAAAAGTATTAAAAAATTAAAAAATGTATTTAAAAAACATTTCCGGAGGTTCCCTCAGCACCACGTCCAGTAGACGACAAATTACATTATTAACACCGACTACCATCTTGGATTCCATTTTGCTTAGTCACCTTTCTATCTTACTCAGTCATTCCTTCTCATCTGTGCTCCATTCACTATCTCGTAATTTATCCATGCTTTGTTATTCCATGTCAGCCATCTTAGTTTCTATCACAACCACCATCTTACATAACATCGTCACCATGTTTCCCACATACTTATTATGCTCTATCATTCCAATGTCAGCCATCTATGATTTAATTTGTTTAAGCTACCAGGAGAGTCGACGAAACAAACATTCTCTCATGCTCTGTCATGACTTGTTCACCATCTTTGATATGGTTTTTTTTCTTAGTTACCTTCTTTTGATTGCCTATCATTACTACTTGATTTAGTCACAGGCCATCATACTAGATTTTATTCGTGCTCTACCATTCCACCTGGATTTAGTAGCCTGCTGATTACTCGGTCCCCTAGAGCCACCATATTGGAATACATCTCTTCTTCATTATAACTTATGATGTTGTTCTTTAACCACCAAGATCTTCGATTTAGTTCGTCAGTTGTGTTTACCAGAAAAATAACTGTGTTGTATCAGAGCACGACCGGACATGCAGATATTTATGTAGGACCTCTCTTCACCATATACTGCACTGAAGTGAAGCATGTCTGGCTAGGGTCGACTCAGCCTTCGTCCTCCCCTCCCTCGATGTCTCAGGGTAAAATTTCTAACACTTCAACAGCTTACTTCCAAGATTGCTACGTCCAACCTGCTTAGAATGTATTACAGTATTAAGTATTAGTAGTGTTCATTCTGCAAGGTACCATAACATGAAAAGTGCCTGAAATGCTCAGATGACGACGTAGTCTACATGTGCGACATGTGCGAAGGCGATTCTGACTATGATTAAACGGATGTGTGCGCAAATAACTCAAAACAAGTGTGAATAACTTTTTAATGCGAAATTGCCTTACCAGTGTTGCAAAATTGCCTCCCTTATTACAAACTTGCCATTACCGCACAAGCATTCGCATTTTTCTCAAGAAATAAACGAAGGATAAGACTAGAGCACTGATTTTGTTGAAGGACGTTGGTAAGATGTGGTTGATATTTGTCAATAATTTTAAAAAAAATTTGCAATCAGATAATTATTAAAATCTATATTTTATGAAAATTACTCCCAAATTACCTTACCTTATCCTGTCTATAATTTCAGAGATATGAAAGAATAGTTTTATTCATATTAAAGTACCTTGGTAATTGAAAGTATAGTTTTTAATGTCCAGTTATATTTTAATTTCCAATCTTCCCGCTTATCATAATATGATCAAACCTTGTTTCTTAAAACTTATTAAAATTCTGGAAAGAATCAGAGCTGCCACTTCACATTTACCGTAGTAGTTACTTGTGGTATTGTTCTGTTTAGCATGTGGTCCTGCAGATGGTGCCACGTCTTAGTAAGTATCTACCTGATGGCATTACTGAAATTGAATTTGGTAAGTTTTATTGGTAGTCACATATTTGTTGGGTTGTACTTCTCCACGTATGTTCTGCAGTGCAGGCCGGTCAAAGAACACTCACGTAGACGCTCTATTGAAATAGTTTGATGTTACATTGCTAGAGGCCGGAAAAATTCGCGAGTTCAATAACCTGCAGGCTAGACTCTATAGTCTTATGTACAAATATGCCGATATTAAATACACTTTGGTTGTCATCTGTCACAGTGGAAGGCGGCGATTGGGCCAGCGTTCTCCAGGTGGTGTAAAACACCGTGTGCACCGATGGCTAAAGTTATATCAACACACGTGTTATGAATTATAAGCTTGTCTCAAAATGAATCAGCGAATTTCTCAGGTCTCTAATGACAAGGTATTAGATTTCTAATGGTATTAGTTTGGTTGTGGTTGTGGTTGTTTGGACTTCAGCGCGACCTTCGCGCACAACGGTGCAGTATGGCGTTGCGGAGATCTTTGCCATATCACGCGCAGTAACGGATCTCGCCTGTCTCTGCGGCCGGTGACTCACGCACTGCAGACACCACGTGCCTCCAGTGTCGGCTGCGGAGGACGCAGGAATTGTCACCGGGCACCGAAGCGGCGATGTCTTCACGCGACGCAGAGCGAGCCAGGCTCTCAGCGTGCACAAGCGTATCCTTGGCGGCGCGAGATCGACCGCTAACGAGTGGTTTACAGGAAGCCTCGAAGACAAACGCGTGGGGGCGCAAGTGGCACCGCGATACAGCTTCGAAACACGCGAACCTACGCCAGCACTTTGATACAAACTGTTTAGAATTCAGAGCTGAGGCCATACTCTATTTTTAAGACATTTCCTTCGGCGTAATACCGCCTGCATTACTATTGTCCTTACTTCCACGCTCTTGTAATTTTTGTAGCTAACTGATAACCCTGTAAATAAAAACTTAAAATTACCAACAATGATTAAATAAATGGTTGGAATTATGTAAATTACAAATTTCCCTCCTTAACTATAAGAATGATAAGTAGGGGCAGTGATATTTCGCGAAAAGATTTCGAGACAAGATACAGTCCAAAGCACTGTTGGGTCGTCCAGCTTCTTTGATTGGCTAGAAAAATGTTCTGACCCGTGTTAACTGTTTGCGCACGAATCACGAAGGTTCAGTGTCGGAGTTACTTAGTCCCGAGTGGCTTGGTCGAAGACGGACACGGCACCAGCAGCCAGTGGAGGTATAACAACAGCTGAGGTGTGTATATAGTATTGAAGTATATTGTGTGCTCTGATTTTTACGCGAAAAGTCACTGGCCCTAATGATAAGTAACTTAACTCACAAGCGCGGAAAAACTGCTTTACGTTTTACAGGTTTCTCGCTGAACAACTCTGCAAAATCTGAGAGGTATTTTGTTACTTAGTCATTGCCTGTAGTGATTACTGAAGGAAGTACAGATCATGNAACTCTGCAAAATCTGAGAGGTATTTTGTTACTTAGTCATTGCCTGTAGTGATTACTGAAGGAAGTACAGATCATGCACGAGTCTTAATTACTACATTTGGAATAAAACGGTGGAATTTTCAAGAATCTCTCTATAAAATATCATATCATGAAATGCTCGTATTCAGAGTGGCACTAACCAGTAAGTGCTTACAACTATTTTTTAACCTGCTCTCCGAAGAGTAAATGTAGGCTTACGAGATCAGATCACTTTCATGTCTGTGTGTTTGTGTGAGTGCCTAACATCTTTTGAACCCGTGCACCGAATTCCCCCAATGCAACGCCCACCAATAATAATCGGTACGATAAGGACAACTTATTAGGACTCCTGTTTGAGCGATTGTGGGTTCAAATCGCCATCCCTCCACGAGTAAATCTTTTTTTTTTTTTTTAATATTACCAATTGTCATTGTCAAGTGTAAAATTTTCATAATTTAACTTTTGTGAACCGATTTTGCATTAAAAACACATTTTAAATACATTTTACTGGTTTTTTTTTTTTTTCACAGATTTGGGCATTTTTCAAATAATAAATATAATAAATTTAAATAAAATAATTCTAATTATTTATAAATGAATCTAATCCTAGATGTCTGATAGTTTTACGATTGTTTTGACGAGGTCAGCTGCCATGCCTGTCCATGCATGCTCGGGAACTCAACTCCAGTTGAGTGTTCCGAGTGCGTGGCGCGGATTTTCCGGCATTGCGATAGTCGGCGACGGCCTGCGGTGGAGAATAACGACAACTATTTTTCCTCATTTTGAAGACGGCAAGTGAGTTCATGTCCACGTCTTATGTCGTCTATCGACCATTCCATTCCTACGTTAATTTATTATTTCTGGTGTTGCGAATGGGAAATTTTTTGGTGCGCACTGTACTTAAGTTGGCAAAGAGTATGTATCATTAATACAACCAATTAGCCACAGAAGTTGTGTTTAGTAGTTGGAGATATGAACTAGTCGTAAAGTAGAGAAGCAGCGCGGTTTACGAATCATTCACACCCATAAAATATAATCGGGCACTGAGCTTACCAGTGTACAGCACCAGTCAAATATAACCTTCCTGTGCAACACGTAGCGCCGATTGTCTACACCGGGATTGAAAATAATTGTTTTGTTTGAAGTTATACTTCTTTTGGCGCGTTGAGGGTAAAGGTTTAGTGTGCAACGGAAGTTGCGCGCGCACGGTGTAACGAAATTCGACAGTGAACATTGCAATCAAGCAGGATAATACATGCTGTTACTTAGCAACCAGCATTTGAGGTTATGCGCGTATCGTTTAAAATAACATTTTTAAAGCGTTTTCAAGTATTTGAGATTATACGCGGGAAAACTTTTATTTTAGTCACGCCAAAAAAAAAGCATACCTTCTAACGCGCGTACATAAGTACACGCACCCCCATTTTCTTTTTTTGCACGTCTCTCATACTTGTTGTATGCTGCTGCCGCGTATTTTTCATCGCACGTAGCGTTCATGCCGCCTCGTTTGTTTACGTACCGTCCACTTCAAACAAATGATCGGTACAGTGTCAATGTTTCTCCTCGCGTGTCCTGATACATTGGCGAGGTCTGGAAGTGTAATTTGTTCCATTTGAAACAGACGGCAGCGCCATCTCAGACGACGTACGTCGCCGACAGTCGATTGCGAAACGACACGTATAGCTCGTCGACGCGCATCGCATCGTATCGCAAGACGTCGCTGTATTCTGCAACCAGCTAGTACGGTTTCGAGCATACACATGGGTACGAAAGCAGTTATACCCGGAGCCAGAACCTTGCTGGAGGGGGAGGGGGGTGCTGAACTGTGGCCTACAGAAACAAACATTCCTGAAGCCTTGCTTGAGTTCTACTTTCGAGATATATTCCCCCGCCGCATTCAAACAAAGCTTCACCAAGTCTAGAGAGAATTACACCAAAAGGGACAACGCACCGCATTCGTGCGAGCTCATTGTAATTACATTTTGCGTAAGATCTATTTATTACTGGGCATTACCAGCACACTTATTTTCTCTCGGTTTTGCTAGTATTATTTATAAATTAAATATTATAATTTATAAATAAAACGTAATTAAAATCTTATATAAACAAAATAAATAAGGCGCTTTTGTGCTATCAGGAGGATAAAACACTCGTGGGGCACGGCATATTTAGGAAACAAAAGCAAACTCGTTGTCCACGGGGAGATTTTTTGAAAGGTTTGATTCAGAAAGTCTGGAGAAACCAGGAATACACTATAGTAGAAAATGTGTACGGAAACAACTATGGAATTAGGCATCGTGTGAGGCTGGCTCAAGCGGAGTGGGCTGCCCTACCTCAAGGACAGACCAGGGTTCCTGTTCTGTAATTTTTACCGTCGTTATATAAAGACATTTACAGCTTACCTGTATTTACGAGGCGAAGTGATATTCGGTAATTCAATATGTTGCCACGGCGGTCTTTCGAGTGACTCGTGACTGTCTTTACATAAAGACAGGTCAACAATGTGTCTTTATGAACGGAAAGGTGGGGAAAAAAATAGCCGACGTGTTGAGGTTAATTCTAGCAAACACGTTCCACAGAAAAAAAAAAAACATTTTTAAAATGCTTCAAAAATAATAAATGTTATATTCTGTTATATTTACGCACAAATAAACGGTGTCTGGATTACATTTAAGTTGTATATTTTATAATTCGCTAACGATACTCTCAGGCACATCGCTTTGACGTAACTGCAAAATGAAGGATTCGGCTACGATGCGGTGCTGCTGTTGCGTGATACTAAGAATGAACTGTACCCGTCTGAAATCATGTGTCCAAAGAGAGAAGTACGTTTATTTTAGCAGTGTTATTCGTAAATGCATTAAGAAATACATTGTATTTATCGTAGTTGAAAATTAACTAACAATAATAACAAAATGTGCGACACAAGACGTCTTCCAACAACGGGAAAAAAATATATAATTTAACAAGCAGATCGTTGATTTAAAAACACAGTCCGCTGCGTTGCCAGACGCACATCTTTGCCGAAAACATCAATAAAGATATGGCTTACAGAATACCATACATTCTAAGCCCGAATCAGTGATATAAATCAGCGAAATCACATTCACTGAAACTCAGTTGATAAGCTACTGCCGACTGGCGAATTAAGCAAATTAACTTCGAGCAAGTGAATCATGACAGTGGAAATCACAAATAAATCAGTGAAATTTAGCCATCATATTGATTAGTTATAAGTAGGGGCAGTGACATTTCACGAAAATATTTCGAGACAAGATACAGTCCAAAGCACTGTAGAGTCGTCCAGCTTCTTTGATCGGCTGAAAAATGTTCTGGTCCGTGTTAACCGTTTGCGCACGAATCACGAAGGTTCAGTGTCGGAGTTACTTAGTCCCGAGCGGCTTGGTCGAAGACGGACACGGCACCAGCAGCCAATGGAGGTATAACAACAGCCGAGGTGTGAATATAGTATTGAAGTCTACTGTATGCTCCGATTTTTACGCGAAAAGTCACTGGCCCTAGTTATAACATTAAAATGTCAACTTAGCACAGTTTTTACAAATCAGTTTGTCACTTTAAAATAATAGTTTCGTCGTGTTAAATCTCGTTGCGTTTTAAAACGGCGGATACCAGAAAACAGCGATATCCACGTTAAATTGAAACCGCTATATTTAACTTTTTAATCATAGATTCTGGAATAAATTTAACTTAGATTAGCTTTTTAACTTTCCATAGGCATGCACAATATGAAAATACTTTAAAAAATTGAGTATTTTCATATTCCAAAACGAATTACTGTTTGCCACTGTATGTTTCGTTTACTATATAAAATACGATAAAGGTTTTTTTTTGCAGTGGCAAAAAGGCAAGAAAATATACTATAAAGGCCAGAGTATCTGTTGTAATTTGGGCGGAGGTTCATTCCTAACCACATCCAAGAAGGTTTTTTTTGTGCACGTAGTATATTTGTTNGCCAAGAAGGTTTTTTTTTGTGCACGTAGTATATTTGTTTTGCGACAAAAATAATTGTACTTAATTTATTTCCACATCCTAATGCACTCTTGTTCTTATCCTCGTGAATATTTATTAAGCGAATACAGAAAAAACTGATGGTCTACTGTTTGAATTAGTGGATTTCTTTTAACTGAANCAAGTCTAGAGAGAATTACACCAAAAGGGACAACGCACCGCATTCGTGCGAGCTCAGTGTAATGACATTTTGCGTAAGAACTATTTCTTACCGGGCATTACCAGCAGACTTACTTTCTCTCGGTTTTGCTAGTATTAATTGTAAATTAAATATTATAATTTATGAAGAAAACGTAGTTAAAATCTTGTATTGACAAAAAAAATAAGGCGCTTTTGTGCTATCAGGAGGATAAAACGCTCGTGGGGCACGGCATATTTAGGAAACAAAAACAAACACGTTATCCATGGGGAGATTTTTCGAAGGTTTGATTCAGAAAGTCTACTATAGTAGAAAATGTGTACGGAAACAACTATGGAATTAGGCATCGTGTGAGGCTGGCTCAAGCGGAGTGAACTGCCCTACCTCAAGGACAGACCAGGGTTCCTGTTCTGTAATTTTCACCGTCGTTATGTAAAGACATTTACAGCTTACCTGTATTTACGAGGCGAAGTGATATTCGGTAATTCAATATGTTGCCATGACGGTCTTTCGAGTGACTCGTGACTGTCTTTACATAAAGACAGGTCAGCAAGGTGTCTTTATGAACGGAAAGGTGGGGAAAAAAATAGCCGACGTGTTGAGGTTAATTCTAGCAAACACGTTCCACAGAAAAAAAATAACATTTTTAAAATGCTTCAAAAATAATAAATGTTATATTCTGTTATATTTACGCACAAATAAACGGTGTCTGGATTACATTTAAGTTGTATATTTTATAATTCGCTAACGATACTCTCAGGCACATCGCTTTGATGTAACTGCAAAATGAAGGATTCGGCTACGATGCGGTGCTGCTGTTGCGTGATACTAAGAATGAACTGTACCCGTCTGAAATCATGTGTCCAAAGAGAGAAGTACATTTATTTTAGCAGTGTTATTCGGAAATGCATTAAGAAATACATTGTATTTATCGTAGTTGAAAATTAACTAACAATAATAACAAAATGTGCGACACAAGACGTCTTCCAACAACGGGAAAAAAATATATAATTTAACAAGCAGATCGTTGATTTCAAAACACAGTCCGCTGCTTTGCCAGACGCACATCTTTGCCGAAAACATCAATAAAGATATGGCTTACAGAATACCATACATTCTAAGCCCGAATCAGTGATATAAATCAGCGAAATCACATTCACTGAAACTCAGTTGATAAGCTACTGCCGACTGGCGAATTAAGCAAATTAACTTCGAGCAAGTGAATCATGACAGTGGAAATCACAAATAAATCAGTGAAATTTAGCCATCATATTGATTAGTTATAAGTAGGGGCAGTGACATTTCACGAAAATATTTCGAGACAAGATACAGTCCAAAGCACTGTAGAGTCGTCCAGCTTCTTTGATCGGCTGAAAAATGTTCTGGTCCGTGTTAACCGTTTGCGCACGAATCACGAAGGTTCAGTGTCGGAGTTACTTAGTCCCGAGCGGCTTGGTCGAAGACGGACACGGCACCAGCAGCCAATGGAGGTATAACAACAGCCGAGGTGTGAATATAGTATTGAAGTCTACTGTATGCTCCGATTTTTACGCGAAAAGTCACTGGCCCTAGTTATAACATTAAAATGTCAACTTAGCACAGTTTTTACAAATCAGTTTGTCACTTTAAAATAATAGTTTCGTCGTGTTAAATCTCGTTGCGTTTTAAAACGGCGGATACCAGAAAACAGCGATATCCACGTTAAATTGAAACCGCTATATTTAACTTTTTAAGCATAGATTCTGGAATAAATTTAACTTAGATTAGCTTTTTAACTTTCCATAGGCATGCACAATATGAAAATACTTTTAAAAATTGAGTATTTTCATATTCCAAAACGAATTACTGTTTGCCACTGTATGTTTAGTTTACTATATAAAATACGATAAAGGTTTTTTTTTTGGAGTGGCAAAAAGGCAAGAAAATATACTATAAAGGCCAGAGTATCTGTTGTAATTTGGGCGGAGGTTCATTCCTAACCACATCCAAGAAGGTTTTTTTTGTGCACGTAGTATATTTGTTTTGCGACAAAAATAATTGTACTTAATCGTGAATATTTATTAAGCGAATACAGAAAAAACTGATGGTCTACTGTTTGAATTAGTGGATTTCTTTTAACTGAANTCGTGAATATTTATTAAGCGAATACAGAAAAAACTGATGGTCTACTGTTTGAATTAGTGGATTTCTTTTAACTGAAGGGATTACTGGTTTCCTTTCCCCCCACTGTCTCCGGATGGAACAGTTTCAGCTGGCAGTCAGTAGATATTCGCCGGTTCAGATAAAGAGCGGGAGACTACCGCGGGATCGTCATTAATTCATACTGTTTGTAAATACTCCAGTTTTTTTTTTTTTTTTTTTTTGCTGCGGTTGAAAAATACACCGACAGATCGCCAGCACGGGTGTAACGACTGAGCATGTTTATAACTGCAGGGAGGCCACTTACAAGAGAAGAAAAAAAGGCCGTCGGAGGACCGACCACTGCGGCACCCCACAGCCAACTGACCCTCGCCTCGCGAGGACTGCCTACCATCAATCACGACAAGCAGCGGGCGTGCGTCCTTGGAGATGCGACCGCATCCTGTCAACAACGTTGCTTGAGAAATTATTACTCGAACCGAGATTATTAATTAAAAAGTACAGACCGTTCACAGTTAACTGAGCACTTATGAAAGCCCTTCCCTAAAACCTACTTCTCTATCCGTTTTGTATCCTTCCGCCATACTGTTTCTAAACGCCAGAGATGCGCATCCGAGTTCGTTAGGGATGGAGGTCTTNTATATATATATATATATATATATAACTACATTTGATTTTTAATTTATTCATACAGTTTTTATTCTTATTATTCTCAGTGAGCGCTGTATTTAATGTCTATCGCGATTCTAATTAAAGTCATCGCTGTCTCCCTATTGGTTACAGTCACTTAATTCAAACTCATTATTCCAAACGTCTGTCAATAACACATCCAGCTCAGTAGTCCCGGCCGTCAGTCTGACTCTTCACTGTACCGATGCTCGCAGTCCGCAGACTTCACTCCCGCTGGTCGCTCTCGCCACCACTCGTCTCTCTGCTGGCTCGTCGTCTCGCGGTATTCGCACACCTGTCGCTTAACCCTTCGAGGAGGGCACAGATGTACTGTCACTGAAGACAAGGTCGAAGTGAGCTGCCTATGTTGTCCGCTACAGCAATATCAGTTTTTGTTGGTGTCTGTATTTCCCCTTACCTTCGTCCTGTTTGTCCCGACTACACCGAACACACTTGCTGTACTCTGCAACGTTTATAATTGGCTGGCCGCCGGCCAATGAAATCATGCGTTGATTGAGTGCCAATTAATGGGTCGCGACGGAGGTAACGAGTTTTACAGTCCATCGTGTTCATTTCAGAAATTATTTAAAGCAAACATTATATTTTTAGTAACTTAAATATCAACAGGTTATTAATAACATTTTACTTGGATTCCAATGAAGTCCAGAGAAAGAGTAAAAATATAAAACCGTTTGTTAAGTCTTCTAGATCAAATAAATTTACATATTACGTAACCTCGTTTATATATGTGCATACTCTGCAAAGGGTTAGGGACGTACAATCCTCCAAACTCCGGACTGTCGTCTCGGAGGCCCGTTGCAGCTTAAATAGTCTCGCTTGCCCGGTCTAGAATGTTCCCCGCGCCTCGAGTCTCGCTGCGAGCGGCTAGGGCGATGACCAGAACATTCTTTCAATCCGCTGAAAGGCCAGGAGCGCACGAGCCGCCTTTGTAAATTGCCGCCCGCTTCTCGGAGTACCGCTCGCCTGACCTTCACACACTCCTTCGCTCGCTTGTGTGGGATGCGGCAAGGGAAGCGACGCGGACCTGCAACGTGTAACGATATGTAAAATTAACTTAGCCATCGACACTCGCACTTTATTCAGGCGCTAATCAAGTGTAACTGCGAAATTTTTGAAAAAGTTAGGTTTATAAATACGTAAATAAAAAAAAGAGCAATTCTTACTCTAATCCGCGCAAAGNATTCTTACTCTAATCCGTGCAAAGCACATATAAAATATTTCAAACAAATCCTGTGGCCGCAACGTAATGCTTAAGGCGCCCGTCTACCTGGCACTTGAACTGCGTTGCAGTGTGTTCCAAATACACGTTTTTCAACGAAACTATTAAGCGTGCGTCCAACGTGCTGATCTACGAAAAGAACACACACTTCAGGCGAGAGCTGTTAAGTACTTTCAAAATATTACGTACGTAAGAAACATCAATTCAGAGTACTCCAAAACCGCTAAAAACGGCCTTTCCAAGGCGCTGTAGCTCAAAATGCACGCATCAGATACATACAAAACTACTATAGGCGCCTGCACTGAACCTTCCTAAAGACTTCCCACTAATAAAATAATATGGTCACCGCTGAAAGTCCCATAGGTACACGCAGCACGACGAGAACACTGCACGCCAGTTCAGAGCCTTGCGCTTAGCGGCGATGGCGTACTTGATGCGCGTGGCAGTGTCGCCCTTATCGCTCCCGCGCTTCTCGGCCTAAACGTGGGAAAAAGTTCCAGGTAGACGGAGGCCTTAAGCTCTAACTCTTCGAGTGCGCTACAGGTTTACTGACAATTACGACAAGCTAGACGTGAATCAGCTATATTCACGACCGGACGACCGCCAGTTCTGGTGGTCTCTGTATTCCCATTCACAACCCTCCTACTGATTCACACGACACCGGACACGCTTGCAATACTGGACAACTCTCTGCCAATACAATGCCGAGCTCAAAGTGCCCCGATCAAAATGTTCTATCCCACGTAGAATAATATACAATCCATCCTGTTCGTTTTGAGTAATTTACACCTGAGAGTGTTGATCACGCAATATTACGTTGTAGAGAACCATATGCAAACTTTTGGCGAAGTAATATTTCTTCGCCCATGTCTTCAAAGACTGCGGATTGTCGTAATGGTACGACAAACTACGTACAATTCAGATAAATTCAGGTGACGTAATGCTTAGTCGGCGGCGCTCAAAGTGTTAAATACGATGTGAAGATATAGATAGGGGCAGTGATATTTCGCGAAAAGATTTCGAGACAAGATACAGTCCAAAGCACTGTAGGGTCGTCCAGCTTCTTTGATTAGCTAAAAAAAAATGTTCTGGCCTGTGTTAACTCGTTTGCGCACGAATCACGAAGGTTCAGTGTCTGAGTTACTTTAGTCCTGAGCGGCTTGGTCAAAGACGGACACGGCACCAGCAGCCAATGGAGGTATAACAACAGCTGAGGTGTGTTTAAATTATTGAAGTCTACTGTGTGCTCCGATTTTTACGCGAAAAGTCACTGGCCCTAGATAAAAGGACAAACTTTCATATTTCACTCCCAACTTAAGTGGGAACATTTTAGTCTGTCTGTTCGTTAAAATACGTGTTGTTAGGAGTAATGACATTTATATTTCGCAGATTTATTTCAGAAGTGCTCATCCCAGTTTACCGCGAACCGTGTATATTGTGGTTTAACGTGTTAAATGTCTTACTGGAGCGTTCATCAGTTGTCAACGGAATGTCATCAAAAGAATTTACTAACACAGCATATGTTTTTTTTGGGGGGNGCGAAATCTGTACTGATTGATTCTCTTTCCCGTACTTGTAAATTTTGTCTATCGACTATTTAGGCCTATTACAATGCTTTAGAAAGTATAAGTTCTGTCGACCGGAAAATATCTAATTTTGTAGTTTTCGAATTCTTGGGAACTAATATCACTACTTCACTACCGTTTGGATTTTGAGTATGATTTTTCACGTTATTTCCTGAGATTTCTGTTATTCCGTAATAAATCAAACCGGGTAGCCTCGTAACACTTTTTTTTTTCTTAAAAAAAAAAAATTGTTACTGCAATATTTAAAATCTGGTTTAACAGCCTATTAAAATGGCTATCTTGTCCGTACTCCGAATTAGCATTCATCACATCGAACCAGGGTACTTGCGCGTCGTGGTACTGTAGTTTATACACGTCAACATTTTTAATCGTTTCGCAGTTCTAGTTAATAAGTGGAACATTTCGGAAAATTTCTATTTTTAATTATAAATTTTAAATGCATTCGATTATCTGCAAGCTTTTCAACGCAACTTTTCGACACCCTGAAATTGCAACTGTTTTTCTTTAAAAAAAGTACCGTGTTTCAGTAAAACCTTAACGAAAAGTTTTTGTGTTATGTATTACGAAAAATGTTCAGATGTTACTGTAAA
>NQII01000168.1:824797-848246 GCA_002778355.1 Clitarchus hookeri
CAAAGCACTGTAGGGTCGTCCAGCTTCTTTGATTGGCTAAAAAATGTTCTGGCCCGTGTTAACGGTTTGCGCACGAATCACGAAGGTTCAGTGTCGGAGTTACTTAGTCCCGAGTGGCTTGGACAAAGATGGACACGGCACCAGCAGCCAATGGAGGTATAACAACAGCTGAGGTGTGTATATAGTATTGAAGTCTACTGTGTGCTCCGATTTTTACGCGAAAAGTCACTGGCCATAACCATACTATAGTCAATGAAGTACAAATATTTAATTTTATGCTCCTTGCTTATCAAACTAAATGATAGAATTGAGTTGGCAGGTGTATAATATTTTCAAATTGAGGCAATTTTAATAAATCGGGGCCCGTATGGAGAACGAAAATAGTGTTGCAAGTGTTAACTTGTCCTCGAGTGAGTCCGCGAAATTTTCAGGTCTCTAATCTTATTGGTTGTCATGCATGTATGAAACCACCATCCCGTTTCGTAGGGCCAAAAAGGATCCTGATACTATAAAGAAGAACGTTTGTGATTGGTCTCTTAATGATTTTGTCGAGTCTAAACTTAATTATTCAATCTTAAAAGGATAAATTAGCTAGAATGTTGTCGAGGATATGCTGGATCAAGATATTTTCCCTATTGTCCACTCTGTCAGTAGGTATCACTAGGGCCAGTGACTTTTCGCGTAAAAAATTGGAGCACGCAGTAGAATTTAATATTATATAGACACACCTCGGCTGTTGTTATACCTCCATTGGCTGCTGATGCCGTGTCCGTCTTTGACTAAGCCACTTACGACTTAGTAACTCCGACACTGAACCTTCGTGATTTGTGGGCAAACGGTTAACACGGGCCACCGCATTTTTTAGCCAATCAAAGAAGCCGGACGACCCTACAGTGCTTTGGACTGTATCTTGTCTCGAAATATTTTCGCGATAATCACTGCCCCTATATGTCTGTGTTATTTTACTTTTGTGTAAGTGAAAAAAAAAAACTCATACACTGTGGTGAAATTACATTTACGATGTGTGTGTATATTTACTTGCCCTGTAGGAAATATACACGAACGTTACAAATTATTTTCTGCTACATAGTGATTGTGATTTCACACTATTCTATGTAAAATTAGTAGTACTGAGAACATGTTAATTAACTTATTTTTTAGAATACGTTTAGTTGGATACAGAGTAAAACAAACATTGATATATGCACGTGCAAAATTCACAGACCTCTGTGGAGGTTCTGCAAACTCACACAATTTTTTTTCCAAGTGTACGCAGCAAATCTTTACACGGGGTTTTCCATAAAGAACAAAACGGCTGTTATAATTAATGCGTTGTATGGTTGGTCTACAGTTAAATCGAAAACGTTTGAAAAAAAAACCTTGGTTATTTGTTTTTACCCATTTTGTAGCATTCAACTAAATTTAAAAATCAACATTGCAGTGAATATGATGACTACAGACAAGCAAGCGTTCTTGCACTTCGCCGTCGACATTATTGTTAATATGGCGGCAGGAATTTATAATATAGTCCATTCACGGTTAGTTCCTACTTTTCTGTATCCCTGCTAAAGCTCTTCTTCCAGGCTATTCCAACGCCTCCTACCAACAAAGTTTAACTAAGTCTAGAAAATTACACTAAAGGGACCACGTACTTCGTTCGCACGCACTCAGTTAGAAAAATCTTTGCATGAGAACTATTCATTACTAGGTATTGCCAACACGCTTATTTTGTGCCCATTTTATTGTTATAAATTATAAATGAAATATTATAATTTTTTTAAATTTTGTACAGGTAAACTTAAATTTAGTCAATAATAAGATACTTTTGTGTTATCAGTAGGGGCAGTGATATTTCACGAAAAGATTTCAAGACAAGATACAGTCCAAAGCACTGTAGAGTCGTCCTGCTTCTTTGATTGGCTAAAATATTTTCTGGCACGTGTTAACCGTTTACGCACGAATCACGAAGGTTCAGTGTCGGAGTTACTTAGTCCTGAGTGGCTTGGTCAAAGACGGACACGGCACCAGCAGCCAATGGAGGTATAACAACAGCTGAGGTGTGTATATAGTATTGAAGTCTACTGTGTGCTCCGATTATTTAAGAGAAAAGTCACTGGCCCTAGTTATCAGAAGTATAAAACGCTTGTGATATAAGACATATTTAGGAAACAACCAAAACAACATACATGCGGTGNCCTAGTTATCAGAAGTATAAAACGCTTGTGATATAAGACATATTTAGGAAACAACCAAAACAACATACATGCGGTGATTTTTCAAACGTTAGTTTCAAGAAGTGAGACGAAACCGTGAATCTACTATAACGAGCAGTGTAACATTTTCTCAACGGTGTATTTAAAAAGTCTCAGCCAACTACAAACCGTCAATTAAATTCCGCAGTGACGGCCAAAGGCATTACGTGGCACTACACGTGTCACGACCGGGCCAATCGTGAGCCAGCGGCGAAGCATCATTAGACTAGATCGGCGGTGACGTCATATCCCCCTCATTAATGAGCCGCGCAGGATTCTAACAACTTTGCTGCCAGGCAGGTATGACGCGTGTGGTTTGAGAATGCCGAGCCGGTAAATTCTGAGACAGCGCATTTTTAAAAATAGTTTCAAGTTTCTCAACAAGTGCCGTGGCAGAGGATGGATGCACCAACAAGACAACTAAAACGTGGTGTAATTTTTTTTTAAAGGAAACTGTTTCTTTCAAGTCAGATGTTTAGTACTCTTGTCAATGGACGANAAAACGTGGTGTAATTTTTTTTTAAAGGAAACTGTTTCTTTCAAGTCAGATGTTTAGTACTCTTGTCAATGGACGGAATTATATGCTCGAATCATTATTCTCAGCAGGCTTGATGCAGTGCCTGTGAAGAAGTGAACATCTAATTGGATGCCNAATTATATGCTCGAATCATTATTCTCAGCAGGCTTGATGCAGTGCCTGTGAAGAAGTGAACATCTAATTGGATGCCACACTTTACCAACATCACTTCTTCATTTTTATCGGCCATTCAGGACTCTCCATGCTCCTCGGGGAATGTCGGTTACTGGCCAGCTGTGCGCGTGGCCAGTTTCGCCAAACCAAGGAATGAAATTGAGTACATAGACGTATTAAATTTGAAAACTGAGGCGATATTAACAAATCGTTGCCCGTGTGGTACAGTTAGGGCCAGTGACATTTCGCATAAAAATCGGATCACACAGTAGACTTCAATACTACATACACACCTCAGCTGTTGTTGTACCTCCATTGGCTGCTGGTGCCGTGTCCGTCTTTGACCAAGCCACTCGGGACTAAGTAACTCCGACACTGAACCTTCGCCATTCGTGCGCAAACGGTTAACACGTGCCAGAACATTTTTTTTTAGCTAATCAAAGAAGCTGGACGACCCTACAGTGCTTTGGACTGTATCTTGTCTCGAAATCTTTTCGCGAAATACCACTGCCCCTAGGTATAGTCCATTCGCGGTAACTTACAACTATTACGAAGCCGTACTAATGTTCTACTTCCGAGATATTCCTCCACCTCATGCAAACAAAGCTTAACCGAGTCTAGAAAATTGCACCAAAGGGACAACTCGCCGCATTCGTGCGCAATTTGTGTAGTAATATTTTATATAAGTACCATTTTTTACTAGGGTATTACTAACACGCCTTTTTCTCTCTATGCTTTTATCCATAATATTTATAAATGAAATGTGAAAGTTCAATTTAAACGAAAAGGAAATACTTTTGTTCCAACGGAAGTATAAAACGGTCGTAACACGTGACATGTTTAGGAAACAACAAAATACGTCTTCATGGGATGATTTTTCATTGCTGTGATTAAAAGAATGTAAAGATAACCGCGAACAGACTACAACCACCATCCATGAGAGTTCGTCCGTAATCTCTCAGACTACCTACCCTCCCATCCGCATATCGATGGTCACCTCAGCAGGAAGTGTAGCCTCCAACCCAGACGCCGAAAATACCTCTCGTGAGTGAGGGGCAGCCTCGGTGAATAAAACCACACTCGCCAGTCATCTCAGCTTCTGACAGAAGGAGAACGGAACTTGGCCCTTGTTAATTCTGACGACGGCCCTATGTCACGAACAGAGACCTGGAAAATTCGCGGTTTCATTTCGGGACAAGTTATATGTCGAAACCTCGTACGTTTGTATTGCTTATTCTATTGACCAACCCGTTAGTTTACACCTCCTGGACAACTCTGAGCTCTGAGCTCTGAGCTCTGAGCTCTGAGCGCACAATAAAATGCAGACCGAATCACCGTCTTCCGCTAATACAACAAGCAACCAATGTACAATGATATTTGCGTTATTTTTCGTACGACAATGGAGTATAGCCCACAGGTCATTGAACTCGTGAATTTTTCAGGTCTCTACTAAGGATGCGTGTTTTTCGCGAAAGGATTCCAAGACCTGTTGTACTCCAAAACACTTGAGTTCATATGCACTTTCGTGATTGGATGATTTTAAATGACACGTGCCTCAAGGGTCTGTCCTCGAATCATGGCCGTTTATTATCGGAGTACTTTATTCTGATTGGCCCAGTCGAATAGGAACGTGTATTCTCACGCCGACGCGCGGCCAATAACCAATGTAGTTGTGATTGGATATTGAAGTATAGAATGAACATAAATCTTATCGCGAAAAATGCATGGTGTAGGACCATGCATACCCCTACGTGAATATATTTTTGCTGATCTTAACAACGAGGTCTTGAGAGCCCATGAGGGCGCTTGAGGTGAGTGTGGAGCAGCGCCGGAATGAAGCGACGGGGTAATCGGGAGATCCCCGAGAAAACCCGCCGACCAGCGGCATCGTCCAGCACTATCCCAACGAGCGAAAATCCGGTGACCCGGCCGGGGATTGTACCCGGTTCGCCATGGTGGGAGGCGAGCGGGCTAACCGCTATACCTCTACGTATTGCACCTCAAAATATATATGGTTACACTTACTATTTTTCTTACACTTAAAACGTGTAGCGATGTGGAAGTTTGTTAATTTTCGTGCGTCCCGAGTTTGTGCTTATACATGTATTCCGCAGAGGCGAGATCGCTAGCCACACGGTAAATCGTTTCTCTACTTGTCACAAACAATTCCTTGGAAACTGATTTGCCAAAGATTATGATTAGGGGCAGTGATATTTCGCTAAAAGATTTCGAGACAAGATACAGTCCAAAGCACTGTAGGGTCGTCCAGCTTCTTCTGGCCCGTGTTAACCGTTTGCGCACGAATCACGAAGGTTCGGTGTCGGAGTTACTTAGTCCTGAGTGGCTTGGTCAAAGACGGACACGGCACCAGCAGCATATGGAGGTATAACAACAGCTGAGGTGTGTATATAGTATTGAAGTCTACTGTGTGCTCCGATTTTTACGGGAAAAGTCACTGGCCCTAGTTATAACGCTACTGGTAGAATATTGTAGATTTACAACACGTTATTTACAACACTTGCTAGTTAGAACTCAATATTAGTTTCACCCGTTCCCCGCTTGGATCTTGAGAAATTTATTCTAAATTATTTGTAGTGTTACAGTTGTACAAATACAGAAAAAAATTTACAGTGCATACAACACAATAGAATGAACCGGTAATGAATTATTTTTTACCTCACTAGAATATTGAAGTACCGGATTTCTTGGATTTTCTAATTAAAATTTTTATTTATTGCATACCACGTGTGATGTTTCAATAGGGACGTTATAATTGGTTTTACTGCGATTGCGTGGTTTTATATAGTTTTAAAGAAAAAAAATCAACAATCGTTCTAGAAAATAGTTCTTTTTTTTTTTTTTTTTTNTTTTTGAGTGTGGTCTTAGCGGGAATTTTTTTTGAAAACCCGTTGGCAACAATGTAATTTCAAGCAAGAAGGTGAGATACGCGAAGAACGCACAGCGCGTGTGTGGAGAAAGCCGTCATCAACATATTTCAACGGCCGCGTTGCTGTGTTAATGCACCGTTGCGGTAGAGTCGTAAAGTCGAAAGGGGCAAAAAAAAAAAAGTGACGGAAATAAATGAGCGCGATCTCAAATAACAGAGAGAGAGGCAGGATGAGCGGTGATCATCGTGTATGTAAAGTACGGTCGTGGGGCGGTATCCCGGTGCCGCGGTTTGGAGGCTGAGAGGAATGTCTGCCGACATTCCAGGCTGACGGCGATCAACCCCGAGGGCAAGAGATCTCTTGCGGGACTGCAGACTCGTCAGAGACGCCGCTGCGTCTACAAGGAGACGAGGTGACGTCATCTGGGCCGGGCCACGCGGCGTGTGAGTGAGTGTGTGTAACTTCTGGGAAGTCGACCTGTGAGGGACCCCGTTCCGACCACCCTCGGGCCGCGAAGCTACGTGACCGACCAAACAGGCCAGCGAGTTCCCCCTCCTTCATTCCTCCAAAGAGAGAGGGGAACGGGGATAAAACGAGAAACGAGACCTCCACACCACCGCAAGAAACCCCCTGGGGGAATTTCAGCGCCGGCCAGACAGCCTGTCTCGTCCGCGGGGAAAGTNTCGAGATTCTCGTACGACGCAACCGCGCAGTGCTGCCAACTCAGTGGATTTTTTTTCTCCCAACCAGATTTGGTGGGTTTCATTTCCTACCGAGTGGGGCAAAATTCCTATACGTAGTCCGTTCACAGTTACTTAAAACTTTTCTGAAGTCCTGCTCAAGTTCTACTTCCAAGAATATCCCTCCGCCCCATTCGAAACAAATCTCAACTAAATATAGAAAATTACACCAAAAGGAAAACACACCGGATTCGTGCGCACGCAGAGTAATAATATTTTGCATGAGAACTGTTTATTACTAGGTATTGCCAACACAACTATTTTCCCACTGTTTTTATTCGTGCTAATTATAGTCTAAATATTATAATTTATTATAAAATGTAAGTAATAGTTCTATTTATCCGAAAAAATAAGGTACTTTCATGTTAATACAAGTATAACATGTTTGTGATACATGCCATATTTAGGAAATAACTAAACACGTAATACATGAGGCAATTTCTCAAAGGTTTGATTAAAAAAGTGTGAAGAAATCGCGAACAGACTACATCAAATGTTCAGTGGGGAAATATTGTTTTTATTTATTATTGTTTGAAATATAAGAAGAATACGTACGGACCACTTTCTCCTTAAATGTCAACCTCAAAAGTGAAGCTTTTGAAATGCTTTTATTTTAAAATATCATAAAGTACCTACGGTTTACTGTGACAAATCGGTAAATAGTGATTTCTATATTGACGTTAATAATCACATAAGAGAGAAGTGGTAAATCGGTTTTCGACATATTATTTCGTAAGGGAAAACCTGCCCGACTCAGTCGGTGTTGTTCAAAAACACGTTTACGTATTGAATCAACACGCTTATATTTAAGTTGGCATTGCTGTTTTGGTTTCTTATTTGCTTTCACAAATACAGTAACATAACATAAGCATCTATGTACAAGAAAATGTTTCCTTAATTTTTTTAAAAATTAATTTTCGTTGAACTGAAAGCAAGTGTATTGTCCATTTCCGTATGATTATTACGTAGATTTTCATAAGCTAGTGCAATCTGGTGTATGTTCAATTGTGGCCTAGGGTCTGTGGTGGCTGAGCGGCTAGACTGCTCGCCTTCTACCGATGAGAACCGGATTCAATCCCCCGGTCGCGTCACTCGCCGGATTTTCGTCAAGTGGGAATCGTGCCGAATGATGTCGCTGATCGGCGGGTTTTCTCGGGGATCTCCCGTTTCCCCCGCCCGTGCATTCCGGCACTGCTCCATCATCACCTCATTTCACCCTCATCTGCTTTCAAGACTTTTATGTCAAGTGCCGCCCAAATCTCTCCACCCCCACTCCACTCAGTTGAGGCCTAGTGAAATTTTCCAAGTGTTGGCAGCACTAGGTGGAAGATGACTCACAACGAGATGCGCCCCTGGACCCAGAGGTGACTCGCTTTCTTCCTTTTTTTTATTGCCCGCCGAAAGATAAACCCCGCAGCGGAAACTGTCAGTCGGCTACATCAGTCGTTATGACGTTCCAACGGTAATTCCTGAAATACCATTGTCAACAAACGCTTTAACGGCGGTGGAAGTGGGAAAAACGAGTCACTGCCATTCGAATATTTCAGGCGTTTGCCGGATGTGACGTAATTCGATACTCAAACTTCTAGGGATAGTAGAAGAGAGCGGGGGGAACGGAAGGTGTTCGTCATTAGGGGGTCAAGGGTCAACACTAAAATAAAAATTAAAAATTAAGTTAAATGAAATTAACACTAGCAAATAGCACATTATCGTAGAAAATTTTTTACTAACTTTTTGAGACTTGCTTAAAACATTTTTAATTCTAATGACTTAACTGATATCGTTTATAAACAAGTATCGGATAATACGAATTTTATAAATACTGCAGCATTCTACTAGAAGCATATTTGAAAATAACACTCAAATTTGTCTTTACGTACGATATTAACTTAACAACAAAAGTAGTTATTTTATTGTNGCATATTTGAAAATAACACTCAAATTTGTCTTTACGTACGATATTAACTTAACAACAAAAGTAGTTATTTTATTGTGGGTTGATTATTTTCTTCTTCTGAGAAACTGAACCTTAGAGCAGTTTATTGAGGGTCATATAACCCCCCTGACCCACTGTTCCCCCGCCCATGGAAGAGACGATAACAATCATTTTATTGTAGAGTAACCATAAATTATTACAAACTCCGTTTAACACGCTATGTTCAGGGACGTGCAAAATTCGCGTTATTTTGTAGTNAGTAACCATAAATTATTACAAACTCCGTTTAACACGCTATGTTCAGGGACGTGCAAAATTCGCGTTATTTTGTAGTTGCAGAATAACCTCCAAGACGTTTGCTTTCTTGTCTCCTGCCATTGGCCCGAAACTTGGGTGGGATGCCCCGTCGACGCTTTCAGCCAGTAAAGTTGCCGCTCAACGGTTGAACAACCAATCAGAATTGGAGAGATTATACAGGCCAATGACGCCGCATCGTTGGAAGCAGCCAATGAAAACGCGAATTGTTCTCGAGTAGTTTAAGGCAGTGAAGTCTATAGCATAATGCCAAATAATGACGTGAATTTTGCACGTCTCTGGCTATGACTCGAGACCTGAAGAATTCGCGGATTCATTTTGAGACAAGCTAGAATTCAAAACACGTGTGTTTATATAACTTCAGCCANGAATTCGCGGATTCATTTTGAGACAAGCTAGAATTCAAAACACGTGTGTTTATATAACTTCAGCCATTGGTCCACGCGGTGTTTGACACCTCTTGGAGAACGCTGGTCCAATCGTCGCCTTCCACTGTGACAATAAGACAACCAATGTGCAGTTAATATCAGCATGTGTGTACATAACACTGTAGAGTCTAGCCTGCAGGTCATTGAACTCGCGAATTTTTTAGGTCTCTGGCTATGACGTCAGAGTGCCATAAATATATGTGCTGCGACGAAGCATATTTTACCCGAAATGGAATAGTCAGTTTACGCAGCCAACACCTATGAGCGGATGAAAATCTCTCACGCTTTCAAGAACAAACATTTGCTGTAAACACGTGGGCAGGTATTATTGGGGATAATTTGACTGGGTTGTAAATTGCGTCTCAATAATAAGTGACCTGTACCTGCGGTTCCTGGAGAACTCATTGCCTGAGCTCCTCGAAGACGTTGATCTTGATATTCGACGTCGGTTGTGGTTACAACATGACGGTGTAACTCATTTCTCTCGTTACGTGTATGAATTCTCGGAGCAATTGACTGGCCGTGGAGGGCCCATTTCATGGCCTGCTCGTTCTCCAGATCTCACCCCACTTGACTGTCATGTACGGAGGGCGCTTGAAGAGCCTGGTGTATGAGTCCGCAATTGTCTCGGAGGGGAGATCTCGTCGCTCGGGTGCTTAGTTGCCGACTCTCTACGGCACGTGCCTATAGTTTATAGGCGTTTACGGCAGGCAACGGCAGAGTTTTGTATTGAAGCAAGAGGCAGCTCTTTTGAACAGTTTTCGTAAAGTTTTACGATTAAATTGAAGTGTAAATTTTACTCTCATTCTCAATCGCGCCAAAATGTGCCTGAATCATTACTTTCCGACCCATGGGATGAGTGAAGAGTGAGTGAAAAGAATTGGGTGGATCTTAACATCGAGATATTGAGAGCCGATGAGGGTGAAGCGAGGTGAGTACGGAGAGCGCCGGAATGAAGGAGCGGGGGAAAACGGGATATCCCCGAGAAAACACCTGCCGACCAGCGGCATCGTCCGGCACGATTCCCACATGCGAAAATCGGGGAGCGACGCAGCCGATAATCGAACCCGGCGAGTAGTCTAGCCACGATACAACCGCGGCCCCTTCGACCCATAGTTATTTAAAGAAACATGTGTGTTTTGGTATCCTATAAAAACCCTACAAGTTTGAGTATCGAATTTTTTTACACCCGGGATAAAAGATTAATTTTAGGCGTTGGAAAGAAAAATATTTTTTTTGTTTGGAACTGTGCTAGTACCTGTATAATATTCTGTCGTATGTTATGATCATTAATAATGTATTTGTGTTTATGAGACTGCGTAATAGTATCAGCTGTATTTAATTAAGTACAGTGTACTTCACTAAATACATTTGCTCGTTAACGCTATGACTGACAGTCTTAACAACTTACTGGGNGGGGGGGGGGCACAAAAAATAAACTAAATCACCAAGACCTCCTCAGAAAGTAACAAAAGCCTCAATAAGAACGGACGGCAGTCCAAAATTAACGTAGGCTCATTCAATTGGAAAATAAAAAACCTACAGTTTACAACCAGCCACTCGGAACACAAAAAATATTGAAATACACTGCAATTCTAAATAACGACAAGAATCGTAGCGACCTTAGATGGTATATGCAATAAGAACAGAAACTAAGAAATGGACGGAAATAGAATGCCTTACCACTGAACATTACGGTGTATAAAATAAACACAATTCGCAGTCTTCATGTAACTTCTGTCCTCTACCAAAGCTTTATTTACTGAGCACGAGTCAAGGGGATACGCAATAATAAAAATACACGAGCCCCTGCTTGCTTATGCAAAACGATAAACAAATATTTTTTAGCACAGTTGTTTTGCTCGCCTTTCGCATCTTCTCTCTTACGCAGTAACTTTTCCGTGACGGTATTTACGTTGTAAAGAGCTGACGCCTTTTTCAATATTTATGTTAGACCATTCTCGCCGATGCAATTTCTTACGCGTCGACTTGCTTTCGGTTTGGCAGAATGGCCGTGTTCTAAACGGCATGTGACCCCGCTATCGCCGTTTATCTCTTGCCTTTGGTTGGAAGTCATGCTCGAGAATTCAAAAATAAATAAATGCAAAGCAGCAGTAATTTCTCGGTAATTCAGTCGACGCTTAACACGCGAAAGCTTAATGCTGCGAGATTTATTTTTTTATGTGTTGCAAAACGTACACCGTGCTTCAAATGTATAAAATTTATTCATATATTCCCCACCCTAGTGCCCGCAACAATTTATTTGTGCGAGACGGTTTTATGGTCAGAAATAAAAACATCACCATTGTGGTTTGCGTCTTGGGGATGTATGTGCTCTCTCTCTACCTCTCTTTCTCTCTCTCTCTCTCTCTCTCTCCTCAGAGAAAGTTCAGTCGTGTTAGACCCATTTCTTTCCGAACTGGTCGCCATAAAATACAACACTTGCATGGAGTAAGAGACTTTGGAAGACTCCTGAAAAGATATAAAGTTGTATTGTTTTTGTATGCGAAAAAAAAAATACAGGAAAAATACAGGATCTGGATGCATGCACAGGATAATGCAAAATACTGATTATAGCCCGTTCACGGTTACTGTACTTCCAACGTTTCTGAAACCCTGCTAAAGTTCTATTTCCAGGATACCCCTCCGCCTCACGAAAACAAAGCCTAGGCGATTCTAGAAAATTACACCAAAGGGGCAACCCACCGCACACATGCGCACNGTTAGACCCATTTCTTTCCGAACTGGTCGCCATAAAATACAACACTTGCATGGAGTAAGAGACTTTGGAAGACTCTTGAAAAGATATAAAGTTGTATTGTTTTTGTATGCGAAAAAAAAATACAGGAAAAATACAGGATCTGGATGCGTGCACAGGATAATGCAAAATACTGATTATAGCCCGTTCACGGTTACTGTACTTCCAACGTTTCTGAAACCCTGCTAAAGTTCTATTTCCAGGATACCCTTCCGCCTCACGAAAACAAAGCCTAGGCGATTCTAGAAAATTACACCAAAGGGGCAACCCACCGCACACATGCGCACNTCCGCCTCACGAAAACAAAGCCTAGGCGATTCTAGAAAATTACACCAAAGGGGCAACCCACCGCACACATGCGCACTCAATTTAGTAATATTATGTGCGAGAACTATTTCTTACTAGGCGTTACCAACACACCAATTTTCTCTCTGTTTTTATTCATATTAATAAAAAATTAAGTATTACAATTTATAGGTAAAATATTAGTAAAAGTTCGATTCAAACGAAAATATGATACTTCTAAGTTAACAGAAGTAAAAAAAAAAACGCACGTGATAAATGACGTATTTAAGAAACAAACACACACGTCATTCACTGGGTTATTTTCCAAAGGTTTGGTTCAAAAAGTGTGAAAATACCGTGAACAGACAGTACTGAAGTTGCTCAAAGTGACCTCCTTTATAATATACACACCTCTGCCACAGAGTAGAAAAATACAGAGACGAAATGTCGTGGCGGCTCTTTTGATTGGCTACTGCACGCTGCAGAAGTTTCCCTATTGGCTGGGCTGGCGGCTGGCGAGTAGGTTACCCTGGCGTGTGCGGTGAGANACTGCACGCTGCAGAAGTTTCCCTATTGGCTGGGCTGGCGGCTGGCGAGTAGGTTACCCTGGCGTGTGCGGTGAGCGTTGGCGGAACAAGCGGTCATCTACCCTCTGTCTACCTGAGTACTCTGTGATACTGCCTCGGAGACTTGTGATGTATGCGACGTCTGCTCCATCACTGTACGAAAACAAAGAGATTAAGGTGGCCGCCTGTTTTTATTTAAAAAAAAAAAAACCNCGACGTCTGCTCCATCACTGTACGAAAACAAAGAGATTAAGGTGGCCGCCTGTTTTTATTTAAAAAAAAAAAAACCGCCCAACGTGCCTGAGAGAGGTCTGCTTACGAATAGCATTTAAGAAACGTTACGCGTCTGTACACGTTTTTCTCTTCCTCCATTTCTCTCTAAAGCATGGCTTTTATGATAGCGAAAATGGCTCAGACGGGTGTTTTCAAGGTCATTTTTAGATATGAACATTCCGGGACAAAACATTTAAAAAAAAGGAATAGGGACGTGCATCAAAACCTTTATTTTTATTATTGCTGCCTCATAAAATGGTAGGGTCTTCTCCGCTGAAAGTCTCGCAGAGGCGCGTTATCGACGGCAAGACTGCAGGCCAGTTCAGTGCTTTGCGCGTAGAGGCGACGAGAGAGTTTATGCGCATGTCTCGGTCGCCCCTAGCGCCTCCCACGCCTTTAGGCCTCAGACGTGCGAAATTCCTTCAACCAGGCGACCACCGTGAGTAACGGAGGAGAATACAATTTCTTTAAATCACGTAAATGTTAACACGGCCGCCTAACGGGGGACCGACCGATTGAAAGGATGGAGTTTTGCACGTTAAATGATTTTAGGCATGTCATAAGCAAAATTTCATGATATCGCTTTTAAACAAAAACTCTTCGCCCATCTTTGTCCTGGCCTCATTTCTACAAAAAGGTTTTATTGTAAAAATATTCAAACAGCGATATTGTGAAAAGTAGCCGAGAAACACCTAAAAGCCATTTAACACGTAAAATTCTACTAGGCAGCCCCCTTAAGGACCATTTGCGTGTTAGAAGCAAGAGGAAACTAGACAGTGGCTCAACGTGTAAAGTTTTCCTTACTACCTCTAGTGAACCACTGGACATTCCGCAAGAAAAAATTCCTGGAAAAGACGCTGCTGCCATTTGAATATTAGCAATACAACAGAAGGAGAAGGTAGGAATACAGAAGCAAGCAAACGACTGTCGTTAGTTGTCGACTTATTATTAGACACCTGAAGAATTCGCGGATTCATTTTGAGACAAACTAGAATTCAAAACACGTGTGTTTATATAACTTCAGCCATTGGTCCACACGGTGTTTGACACCACCTGGAGAACGCTGGCCCAATCGCCGCCATCCACTGTGACAGCAGATAACCATTGTGCATTTAACACAGGCATATTTGTACATAAAACTATAGAGTCTAGCCTGCAGGTCATCGAACTCGCGAATTTTTCCGCTCCCTACACACGGTATAACGTCATGTTGAACCATTCAGTGTATTGTAAAGTTATATTGGTTAGAAACTTACTCACAAAACGGGCTAATGATGTGGATCGTCTGCACGTTTATTATTGTTAATTTTACACCTTGAGGATGGGGTTGGTAGGGAATGGGTGGGGAGGGGGGGTAAGTATGTTTGCCCGAGCACAATCAGGCGCTATCGGGTCGAGAGTTTGTGTTTGCTGGGAAGCCATTAGAGATGTTTGCTCGCCCAACACAGTGTAGTTACAGCATTAAAATCGTTTCCGCTACTCGTTTCTGCTTCTCCGCGTCCCCTTATTCTCCTTCTTCGTCTCTCTCTCTCTCTCTCTCTCTCTACGACATCTTGGAGCATATGTTGGATGCTCCAAAGCTGAGTTTATAATTGAAAAAGTATTAATGTAACATTTATGCCGAACTACGTCTTCTCGATTCACGATTTGCAGTTCACACGACTCTAGCTAATGAATACTTGAGACAATCCTGTACTGTTTACTTACGGTTAGGGCCAGCGACTTTTCACGTAAAAATCGGAGCGCACAGCAGACTTCAATACTTTATAGACACACCTCAGCTGTTGTTATACCTCCATTGGCTGCTGGTGCCGTGTCCGTCTTTGACCAAGCCACCCAGGACTAAGTAACTCCGACACTGAACCTTCGTGATTCGAACGCAAACGGTTATCACGGGCCAGAACATTTGTTAGCCAATCAAAGAAGCTGGACGACCCTACAGTGCTTTGGACTGTATCTTGTCGCGAAATATTTTCGTATTAAACATTGTATAAATATTACAAACAAGGTGCGTATTTTGTAAAGCTTTTAGTCGGTAATTTTCGAAAGAAGTGTTTTTTTTTATTTCAGTGACATAATTACCTTTTAACTGTATTTGACGAAACTTACAGGAAGCTCTTTGACGGGGAAAATTAAACCACGCGACAGGGCTTTGATAGTCCTTACAGCTGCTCACGGTAAACAGAGCACTTTTGAAAGCCCTACTTAAGACTTTCTTGTATGCAAATTGTGTATCTTTCGCTATAATTAGCGTTGCGGTGGACCTGATCCCTTTTTTCATGCGTCGGTCAAGTGAAACTGAAATTATTAGAAAATAAAATAATTCACACATTTACCTATTCGTACACCTATATGCACAAATAGCAGGAAGCGAATGAAACCATGTGAGTCCTCACAAATATTCACCTAATGTTTTTTAATTCAACGTTAAGAAATGGAACTAGTTTCTCTCCTTCGTTACTAAGTTTACGGGGTACCAAATTTACTGGGCTCTAACCGTTGTCCCCGTTGAAACATATGCAGGCAGGGGCAGTGACATTTTTTCGAGCTTTATTTCAAAAGTGCTCAATAAACCGTCAACAGACTATACCTCGTTTCGCGCCCTTGTAAAGTGCATCGGGGTTCATGACTAGAGACCTGAAAAATTCGCGAATTCAACGACCTGTAGGCTATACGCACGAGGTTTGTACGTAGATTTTCCCGAAATGAAACAGCGAATTTTCAGGTCTCTAGCCCTTAGGTGTAGGGACACCCGGTTTTCGCCGAAAGATTCTATGACCAGTTTTATTTCGTGGAACTTCAGCTGAGATCCACTTTCTTGACTGGATGATAGACGTGTCACGCGTCTTAGACGTCTGCTTACAAGTAACTCACGCACACTACAGGAGTAACCTAATTATGATTGACCAACCAAGTAAGACAATGCATTCACACAAAGACACGCGACTAATTAGCGAAAGGAAACTGCCGATATACCTGTAGGGTATTGCAATATAACATGCACGGAAATTTTTTTTCGCGGGATTCGGGTGTCTATATCCCTAATAACAGGCAGGTTCCAGGCTGTCTGTAGGTATTTATACCTATCGCTAGGGGCAGTGATATTTCGCGAAAAGATTTCGAGACGAGATACGGTCCAAAGCACTGTAGGGTCGTCCAGCTTCTTTGATTGGCTAAAAAAAAATTCTGGCCCGTGTTAAACGTTTGCGCACGAATCACGAAGGTTCAGTGTCGGAGTTACTTAGTCCCGAGTGGCTTGGTCAAAGACGGACACGGCACCAGCAGCCAATGGAGGTATAACAACAGCTGAGGTGTGTATGTAGTATTTGAAGTCTACCGTGTGCTCCGATTTTTTACGCGAAAAGTCACTGGCCCGACTTATCGCGTTTGAAACACGATAGGGATTGGGAGTGATAAAGGCGACTCTGTTAAGCGGTAACTAACGACTAATCGTCTCTATGAACGAGGAACTAGGCTGCAGCATTTTAGTTCTGCCGCGTGGGATTTTCTAATCGCGACCGTTTCGTTTTGTTGGTGGAAAGTAAGTAGGGAAGTTAAACTCCTTGTTTATCTCGTGGCATATTATTATTTTTGTTGTTATCATCGTCAGTCGACAGCGATGTTGATGACATGCTGTTATGATCTATCCAAGGAAGTAACATTTCCTTGGATTCAGTATAATGGCCCACTAACACTGCTGTGAATCGACTATAATTGTAATAAAACGAGAATATGTACTGTGAACTAAATTAAAAGTATCCCCTACCCTGCACGGGAAAGACACTTTTAAGATATCTTACAAATTAGAAAAATCTGGTTGTTCGTTATTTCCTACGGATGTATTATTTCCTTCCACGTCACCACATCCGTTAACTGATGCCTCCACATTTGTAACGGCGGAGTTAACTGATGTTTTGTTTACGGATATTTCTATGGTTCTCGCACGATCTGTCTTTTTCCATAAACGTTGCGTTTTAGCAGACTTGAGGATCAATTAAATTATAATGTGGCGAAAAAACCATGAGTGGGTGAAGTGAGTGCAGAGATTTGGGCGGCTCTTAACAGCGAGAGCCTATTAGGGCAATGGTTGAGTATGGAGCAACGCTGGAATGAATGAGTGGGATGGAACGGGATATCCCTAGAAAACCCGCCGACCAGCACCGTCCGACACGATTCCAACATGCGAAAATCCGAGGGCGATCCCGCCGAGAATCGAACCCGGTTCGCCTTGGTGGGAGGACGAGTAGTCTGACCACTACACCACCGCGGCCCCTGCGATGCTTCGTCACAGCACGGATATTGCAGTCTGACGGCATGGCGTGTTTAAACGGAGTACGTAAGATTAAGTTTCTTACGGTATCGTCTATCGTCTCTCGAAGTCTTGAGAATTAAATTTTGTTACCCACGGATTATCTACACGTTTTTGTTAACGGGCCACTTCTTGACTATTTGGAAATGTCCACAATTCCTTTTTACATCCGCAAATACGGCATTTTCAGATTTCTTCATCAGGAAACACATCGACTAAATGCAGAAGTCTTTAGCATTAGGAAAGACGGCTGTACTTTGCAGCAAACATCACGAGATTGAAATTAAAAATGTTGCAGCATGAATGCTTCACGTTGAAATTACTGCGCGCCAGTGCAGTACCTCGCGCATAAGGACTTCGTGTAATTTGATACGTGTGTCATTATCGCCGTTAGTGTGACGTATTTTCAGGTAGGCGGGCGTCTTTACAGCATCCGTGTACGCCAAGGCAGATATAATGCCACGGGTTTAGCAAAGGAAAGGTAACTGGAGATAGCCGCAGTCTTCACACTCTAAAATCGAAACAGTCAAAACTGCTACAAACCAGCGAATTCGACAGCAAGCCGGTTTAAACTGCTCCACTTTAATCAGAAGAATTCCCTTATCCTGTTAGTTGCAGGTATTCACTGATTAAACAGTGATTTCCACTGATTCTCAGTGAATTGTACTAGCCTGACAGTCAAACCTCAGTGCATCCCACGTGTTCTCCGGAGGATTCAGTAAAATAATTCTGCTGATTGAAGTCGCTTATTCAGATTTAGAGTGCATACAATGAAATTATGCGACCGCTCGGGGAATTATTGCCTGTTTTTCGCGAAAAAAATTTCAGGGCGAGTTGTGTTCCCGGAGCACTTCAGTTCAGAACCACTTCCGTGATTGGATCATTGAAACTGTTAGGCGTCCAATCTGTCTGCCCGCGAATCACAGACGAACACTGCCGCAGAAACTTGACTCTGATTGGCTCACTCACGCAACAAACTCTCTTCACGTTAAGGCTGTTCACTCTCCCTACCTGCGTGCGTTTCTAACGCGCACACGAAGTGGCACGCGCCCAGTTAAGTTGGTAACGACGGAGGTAAAGTAGTTCCATGTCTCGACGTTGGATTAAAAGCGTTCGGTAAACATTTGTCTATACTACAATAATGAATTTTTCTTTCTGATTTTTTTTTTCAATGCGTACATGTGTACAGATTAGAAAATTTGTAAAATATTTACTTTTATAATAATTTTACAGTTTCCCCTTAATGGCGGGTGAATAAAGTGAGCAGGTCCACGGCAGTGTTGATTTTACGTATGGCGGAAGGATACACAATGTGCTTACAAGTAGATCTTAAGCAGGGCTTTCAAAAATGTTCATTTCACCGTGAAAAACCTATAAAAGACAAGCGGCCAATATTCAACTGAAGGCCGCAAGTGTGCACATACGATATTGAAGTCTAGCTTTCTCGCGAATCTTTTCGCGAGAAAAAAAGGCGACACTACCAACTGCTGAATGTCTCACTGTTGAATTACTGCACACAATTTTATCTTCGAAGTTTAACGGCAATGGTGAGTTCGTGTTATTATGATGGTTTGATTGGAACGTGTCCAATGCTACCAGTTCAATGTCTCGTGCATAAGGACAATTCATAATTTGATAAGTGCGTCGTTGTCGTCCTTGTAGCAGCGTATTTCCAGGAACACGGGCTTAAACCTAAGATATTACATGTTCTGTTACAAGAATGCCCGAGGGGCGCATCCGAGTTCGTGAGGGATGGAGGTGTTGATAAAAATAAAATTAATAAATTCAATATTTATTTATTCTCAATGCTACAAACCGTCAAACATCTGTTCTTTACCAGTTTGAGCGTCCTATTAACTATTATTATTCTTATTGAGCGCAATATTTAATTACTGTCTCCATTTCAATTAAAGTCTTTATCGCAGTCTTTACTCTTGCAAATGCCCCTTAAACTGCTCAAATTATGTTCACACGTTTAGTTAAAACCGTCTATTTCCATTGTCCCAAATGTCTTTCCACTCACGCATGCAGTCCACAGTCCCACGCTTCACTGCACACGTGTGGTATTTATACTTGAGGTAGGTGCCGTCTAGAACGTTCTCGGTAATCCAAGATGTTCTGGGAAAAGTAATGGTGATGACGACGACGTTCCTGCGTGATAAATTGATACATGTGAGCTTCTTAGGGTCAGAGAAACGTGAACTGCGATAAGTTTATCGGCGTGTTTGGCGGCGTCCTTTATGATAGGCCGCTCACTTTCTGTAACAGACACGTGGCCACCGGCCTATCGCTCGCATGTTCGTTCAAAACAATCCTTTGACTTTCTGCCGCCGCTATCATATTACTGCTGCCCTTCACTTGGACTCGCAAGCACGGGATGCGAAGCAGCGAGTGCGTAACAATATGTTCTACTGACTGTTGCTATTGGTTGACAACTTGTGTTGGTTCACCCTGAGGACACTTGCAGCCAATAGTAAATCCTCAAAGGTTGAGTAACCAATCTCCAGGGAAGCTGTCGCACATGCAAATGACGCTTTGTAGTTACCAGTAGCCAATCAAATCCCTAATTCCACTGAAGTTGGTACAGTGCATTTAAGTCCAGCATGTTACCAAAAAATAATGCAAATTCTGCAGGTCCCTAACAGTAAGAAAATAAAACTGTGGGACATGTGTTCTGTACGTTGGGTCTTAGCAAAAAGTCAAATTGTTTGCGATGAACCATCGTCTCTAGCAATAAGTAGAGACCTGAAAAATTCGCGGTTTCATTTCGGGACAAGCTAGAATTCAAAACCTCGTACGTTTGTATTGCTTATTCTATTGCCCCACCCGTTAGTTTACACCTCCTGGACAACTCTGAGCCAATAACAAACACAAAATAAAATGCACACCGAATCACCGTCTTCCGCTAATACAACAAGCAACCAATGAACAGTGATATTTGCATGATTTTACACACGACAATGGAGTATAGCCTACAGGTAATTGAACTCGCGAATTTTTCAGGTCTCCAGCAATAAGTCATTGTTCTTCTCGTCAAAATGACATCACCCCTCGACACATTTTTCGCTCTTGTGGTGACAGCCGATGTTTATACTGAAGCTCTTGAAAAATGAGCTCACGATGTCGTATGACCGCTGACGTCACAGGACAGCTGCCCAACAGGATTAGCGTCATATCCTTCCCCGCGGTTTATTCGAAGCACTTTGCGCAACGTCGCTGTTATCTTTGTCGTGATAGGGTTCCGAGTAGCGCGGTGGCACAGAAAGAACTGTCAATAGACGACACTGCAAACGCTTCTTAGCCAAACAAAACTGCCTGCTATAAATCGATAGGGCTCGCTGCGGTTCATCAGGACAGCGATAAAGATATTAGAATAGTGTGTTCACACGAAATATAAATATATATCGACTGAGGCATTTGTACTGCACCTATTTTTTAAAATGTGCAATGCAACAACGTATTTTTTTTAAAATCAGAAACAACGACATAATTTTCTGTTCGGACTGCTTGTGATACAGAAATCAGACAAGTGCAGAATAGTACATAGTTACTCTTGTACTTCTGTACGATTTCTCGCAAGACACATTTTTTTTATTTTTTTACCACAACAATGCTTTGGTTGCATTTGACTGTACTTTAGGCCAGAAGATCCACTTTCATTACTGGGTGATTTTATTTCTCACCGGTTGAGTCTACTCTCGAATCACATACGGATGGGGTGTGAAATCGCACAACCTGTGAAAATTTCACGCGCATCTACTGCATAAATCGCAATCACGACCCGTAAAACGTATCGCGTGTGACGGTGATTGTAGAAAATAACTACTAAGAACATGAATAGCAGCTACGCCTGTTTTAGGTTATGGAAGCATCACGTCGTAGACTGAGTGGTTAACGGTGATTTTTTTTCTACGCTTCGTGGATTCGTGAGTGAATGGAGAGATTTGGGCGGTTCTTAAGGCGCCCGTCTACCTGGCGCTTGAACTGCGTTGCAGAGTGTTCCAAATACACGTTTTTCAACGAAACTATTAAGCCTGCGTCCAACGTGCTGATCTACGAAAAGAACACACACATCAGACGAGAGCTGTTAAGTACTTTCAAAATATCACGTACGTTAGAAACATCAATTCAGAGTACTCCAAAACCGCTAAAAACGGCCTTTCCAAGACGCTGTATCTCAAAATGCACGCACCAGATACATACAAAACTACTATAGGCGCCTGCACTGAACCTTCCTAAAGACTTCCCGCTAATAAAATAATCTGGTCACCGCTGAAAGTCCCATAGGTACACGCAGCACGACGAGAACACTGCACGCCAGTTCAAAGCCATGCGCTTAGCGGCGATGGCGTACTTGATGAGCGTGGCAGTGTCGCCCTTATCGCTCCCGCGCTTCTCGGCCTGAACGTGGGAAAAAGTTCCAGGTAGACGGGGGCCTTAACATCAGGGTCTTGTGAGCCGATGGGGGGTGAAGGGAGAGGTGAGTGTGGAGCAGAGCCAGAATGAAAGGGGCGGGGAGAAAAGGCAGATCCTCGAGAAAACCTGCCGATCAGCGGCATCGTCCGGCACGATTCCCACATGCGAAAATCCTGAGTTACCCAGCCGGGGATTGAACCCGGTACGCCATGGTGGGAGGCGAGCAGACTAACCGCTCAGCCACCGGTCTGTGTACGTGGCATGTAGGAACATCCTCGACGTGTAGGAAATGGTATTTTATTTGGTGTCGTGTACGCAAGGACTTCAGCCAATATAGTTGAAGGGAAAAAGAAGAATAGAAGTTACGTGTAAAAAAAAAAAATTCCATTTTTTTTGCTTGTTTAAGAAAAACGTATAAATTAAATTATTTGCTAATAAATCACTATTTACTAAAAAATCGAGTTATATTATAGTTATGTGTGATTGTTTGTACATAAGACCAGTACATTCTCTACGAACCAAACATTTTTGTCAAAGTTCTAGGCAGGCGCCTCTCACGTGCACGAAATTAATCTTGAACAGACGTTAGCAAAAAAGCCAGTGAGGAAATTTTTCTTTCGTTCGCGGTGGTTGAAAATTCGCACCCAGGGCCATTAGTAAGGCAGACTGGTAAAAGAGAATGACAATCAAACAACTAACACTTTTCTGCGAAGATAACACCTGTGACAAAAAGTTAAGTGATGACAGTTCAAAGCAAATGCCACACAAGTAGAGACCCGAAAAATTCGCGAGTTCAATGACCTGCAGGCTAGACTCTACGGTCTTATGTACACAAATGCTGATATTAACTGCACATTGGTTGTCTGCTGTCACAGTGGAAGGCGGCGATTGGGCCAGCGTTCTCCAGGAGGTGTCAAACACCGTGTGGACCAATGGCTGAAGTTATATAAACACACGTGTTTTGAATTCTAGTTCGTCTCAAAATGAATATCCGCGAATTCTTCAGGTCTCTACACATAAGCTATGCATGGGAGATAGCCCCTTCCCCCTACCGGCATTACTATATATGACTAAGTAAAGCTAAGAGAAGAGATATAGAGAATGGGAAGAGCCGGAGGGCCTGGTGGCTTTCAGGGTCCCAGAAATTATTGATGTTTATATTTATTTTTATTTTTATATTTATGTTTATTTTTATGTTTATGTTTATTTTTATGTTTATGTTTATGCTTATGTCGTTCGCGGTGTAAGCGGCTGTCTCGCCTCTGTGCCCTGTGCCGTGGCACTGCATTCCGTCGCGTCTTCTGGGCTCCTTCCCCCGAAGAGCGCTCGCTCCTCACAACTTCGCTTCTGTGTTGTTGTGTGTTCTGATGTTCGGGGGAGTGGTTGGGTAAACCCAGCAGGCAACACACACACACACACACACACACACACACACCGGAACACACTTGCCAGTGCCGGGGCACGGTATTTAACACCGCATGAACAGCCGTTCCGCGCGCGGCAAAGGTCATGCACGGTTCCCCGTGTGAGGCGACCCCTTATCAGGCCTCCGCGCCGATGATGCCCGGCTGCGGGGAACTACGTGATCTCTC
>NQII01000168.1:848412-874974 GCA_002778355.1 Clitarchus hookeri
TTTTCGCGTAAAAATCGGAGCACACAGTAGACTTCAATACTATATACACACCTCAGCTGTTGTTATACCTCCATTGGATGCTGGTGCCGTGTCCGTCTTTGACCAAGCCACTCAGGACTAAGTAACTCCGTCACTGGACCTTCGTGATTCGTGCGCAAACGGTTAACACGGGCCAGAACATTTCTTAGCCAGTCAAAGAAGCTGGACGACCCTACAGTGCTTTGGACTGTATCCTGTCTCGAAATCTTTTCGCATAATGTCACTGCCCCTAATATTAACCCCTTAACGTATTATCCCGAGTACACTCGTTCACGTACGACGTGTTGCAAAATAGTCAAAGTCATGGTCGGTGCTGTACGACGTCAGAAGTTAGCACCAATACAAACACCGTGTTTTCCCTGGTGAATGCTATTGGTTGCTGCTCGTGCACCAAAATGTTATTATTGGTTACTGCTGTTGCCGTAGACCAACAGAAATTTTTCACGCATGTTCAATCATGTAAGTTATTACAAGGATTCATTAAGTACATGTCAGACCAAAAATATCCTCTTTCGCAACACCTGGAACGAAAAATTAATGGGAAAGTTGAGGGGTTAAGATACAATATTTTGTTTATAATTTATATAATTAAAAACAGGGAGAAAATATATGTGTTGGTACGTAAGAAATAGTTCTCATATAAAATTTTCTTAAACTGAGTGCCAGAAATACGGCGCGTTGTCCCTTTGGCGTAGTTTTTAAGATTTAAGTTAAGCTCTTTTTGCATGAGGCGTAGAAATATACTGCAAGTAGAACTTTAGCAGGGCTGCATAAGAGTTAGGAATAACCGCGAATGAATTATAGCTTTGTTAGTCGTAGGTGCAAGTTCAGATCTTCCCCGCGTTTGAAGATCAAGTTTGCTGAGTTCTAAATTCAGCAATACGAAGTTCCGTTCGCCGACTTGAAATTTTGAGATTTTTGCAGCTCCCGAATTCTCCTTCATGGTATCGTGCAGTAGTGTCAGCTTTGCTGGTGAATTCGAATCATCCGAGGGAAACTGTACAATCATCGACTATGCGTAGGTAGGACCAGTGACTTTTCGCGTAAAAATCGGAGCACACAGTAGACTTCAATAATATATACACACCTCAGCTGTTGTTATACCTCCATTGGCTGCTGGTGCCGTGTCCGTCTTTGACCAAGCCACTCAGGACTAAGTAACTCCGACACTGAACCTTCGTGATTCGTGCGCAAACAGTTAACACGGGCCAGAACATTTTTTTAGCCAATCAAAGAAGCTGGACGACCCTATAGTGCTTTGGACTGTATCTTGTCTCGAAATCTTTTCGCGAAATATATCACTCCCCCTAGTTATGGTTGGCTCGTATTAATGTGCGAACACATAGTCTTCAGTACGTTGGCTGTGACAACGAAACAAGTGATGCGTCGACTTTAATAAAGAACGGATCATACAATTTATTGACTGTAACACCCGAAACTGTAAATTGAAGTGGGTCTCAGAGGGTTAATCTTGCATATTCAATGCCTTTTGAAGCGCAGCTGGGCCAGTTTTCCCGGCTCATCGCACGTCGCGAAATTCCAATCCACGCTCGCACGTAAACCTGGACTATAACACGTGCGCTAGATACCACGAGGTCGATTACCGCCGAGGCCAACTGGCTTACGAGTTGGGAAACTGTGCGAGCTGATTCCTAATCTCTCAAGGCGTCCGGCGGGGGCGATTTGGAAAGTTTTCCAGCAAGAATTCACGCGTGCTCGTGTTTGGTTATGTAGGCTGTCCACGGGTTAATTGAGCACTTTAAAATCAAAGATTGAAAAAATATCGCTTCCCTTGACTGCATATATCGTAACGGGCACGCCAATTGGCTTGCTCCTATAGTAAAGTTGGTAACAACAGAGGGAAAGTAGTTCCATGCTCTAACATTGAATTACAATCGTTTGATAAACATTTGTGAATAATGTGAGGTTTTTTTTTGCGTTCTATTTTTTTTTTTTTAACCCTTTTTCAGTCACAGTGTCCTCTATCTGGGACGTTGCATGTGGAATGTCTTGAATGGACTGCGCTGTACACAGCAGAACATACCGTCCAATGAGAAAGCTTCCTTACGTAGTGTGGGAGACATCATTGGCTGCTGAGGCTATGTTCCGTAGCCTCATAAACCCACTGCTGCCAGAAACATAAAGCACAGATAGATTTCTGTTTGTCTCGTTGTCAGATAAAACGTCTTCTGGATATCTGTACAGTTCCGAAGAAACGATTTGTTTGTTGCAACGCATGAAATTATATTTATTTTTGGCTGAAAGGGTTAATGCACCCAAGTGTCGGAATGAGCAAATTTGATAAAATATTTACTTCTCTAATAATTTCACAGGTTTACTTGGCAGACGCATGACTAATGTTATCAGACTCATGGTAATGCTAATTTTACATGGAAGTGGGCAGGTTTGGGGCGGCTCTGAACATCGAGGTATTGAGAGCCGATGAGGGTGAAGCGAAGCGAGGTGTAGAGCAGCGCCGGAATGCAACGGCGAGGGGAGATGGGATATCCTCGAGAAAAGCCAGCCGATCAGCGGGATCGCCCGGCACGATTCCCACGCGCGAAAATCCGGGAGCGCCCCTCCGAGAAGGTGGGCGGCGAGCACTCTAGCCGCTGATCCACCGCGGCCTCCATTGTATTTGCGTTACGGCTTTGTGAGAAGTAGCTAGCGTAACGACATGGGTCTATCAAAGGAACTTGTCTATAAAAGAACAGGCGAGTACACACAAGCGAAATTCCGTGGAGTTTCCTTTGGTGAAGGCGTATTCGATTGCCCATTCNATTGGTTATTTCGTGCTACGCAATATTACCTATTGGTAGAGACGTGAAGAATTCGCGGATTAATTTTGGGACAAACTAGAATTCAAAACACGCGTGTTTACATAACTTTAGCCATTGGTCCACACGGTGTTTGACACCTCCTGGAGAACTCTGGTCCAATCGTCGCCTTCCACTGTGACAACAGACAACCAATGTGCAGTTAATATCAGCATGTGTGTACATAAGACTGTAGAGTCTAGCCTGCAGGTCATTGAACTCGCGAATTTTTCAGGTCTCTAACTATTGGTCGGGCTGTCGGCTGTCACGAGCCGCTGAATGGCGAGCGATGTTCCGCCATGTTGTTCGCCGGTGACGTCATTTCGCTCGCGCGTGTGGCTGAAGTTTGTGATACAAGCCAAAGTTCAGTTTCTCTGCTCATAAATAGTCCGTGGTGCTAACCTCAGTCTAAACCATAGACTGAAGATGGGTTAGAGCGATCTCTCTGGATGCGCGTAACCAATCTCCGTGTCTCAACACTGAACTGCTTTTCTGCCAATACGGCTAGCAAAAACAGCATGAATTGGATTTGAGGTTAGGACACTGTTTCGTAAACAAGTGCTTTGAGATATTTTTATACTTCCTCCAACCAATTTACGATGCAATTTGATTCAATTAAAATTTTTGAACGTACTTTATTAATGTTATAGTGGTTATCATTTAAAAATAAAGATGTAAACTAACACGGTAATCACTGTTGACCACGTGACTTTGACAGCTGAGTATGATTGCGGCAGGGCAATGTTGGGTCCATGCGCAGAAGACGAATATGCGGTCTTAAGTGCGCTTAAAAGTATCTTCTGTTCAATTACAGATTCCTCCTTTAGATACTTGATTGTGGTATGGGTGCGATACAGTACACTTTATACAAGTCAAAATCTTACAAAATGGAGGTAAAAGCGAAAAAATTGGAGCACGCAGTAAACCTACATATACACCTAAGCTGTTGTCACGCCTCAATTGGTTGATCGTGTCATATCCGCATTTGGCAGAGCCACTCAGGATTCCTTAACTTCGACACTGAGCCTTCGTGATTCGTGTGCAAACAGTTAACACGGATCAGGACATGTTTCAGCCAATCAAAAAAGCTGAGCGATCCTACAGTGATTTGAACTGTATCTTGTCTCGAAACCTTTTCGCGAAATATCACTACCCTTAGCTATAAGGAGGGTCAGTGACTTTTTCGCGTAAAAATCGGAGCACACAGTAGACTTCAATACTATAGACACAACTCAGCTATTGTTATACCTCCATTGGCTGATGGTGCCGTGTCCGCCTTTGACCAAGCCACTCAGGACTAAGTAACTCCGACACTGAACCTTCGTGATTCGTTCGCAAACGGTTAACACTGGCCAGAACATTTTTTTAGCCAATCAAAGAAGCTGAACGACCCTACAGCGCTTTGGACTTTATCTTATCTCGAAATCTTTTCACGAAATATCACTGCCTCTACTAATGGCGTATATTCGCGTTATCATTGCTCGTGCCTCTTCGCGGCCATTCCTGTTTGCGGACGGAGATACACAACCGTGCGTTGCTAGGTTGGGACGGAGTTTTGGGCCTCGAGTGCCTACTAAAGATGACAAAAGAACGTCGGCTCTCCAGATAAAGAAACGCAAATTGGCGGTTAGCCGTGAAATGTAGCACTTCTTGTTGACGGGCATTTTCTTCTTTGAGAAGCCGACCACGAACTGCGATTTCGCGGAGTAAACACCAGCTTTCTTTGTAACACTGTGACTCTCCGACGCGTATTCTAGGAAGATGGGAGTTGTAATTCTCACAAACTGCGTGGGAGGTACAGCCTTGTTCGCTGTAAAGTGAGCACTTCTGAACGTAGGCAAACTATGAAGTATATTGATTTTCGTCTCCTGCATGCGCACACTGTAAAAAAAAAATACGTACAATATTTTCTGTATACCAAAGTAAAATATTTTTTGAGGCGTTTTTGTGCATGGCAACAAAACATTATCTTAATTGAAAATGAAGGTAAAATACGTAATTTTGCTGTTAATAATTTTTCTTTATACATCTTTGTTTTATGGCAACTGTACTTTTCTTAATAGCAAAGACGAATATTTCTTTGAGCTTGTTTTGTTTTCAGTACGGAAATTTTGCTGTATAACGAAGATAATAAAACTTTCATTTCGTACATTTTAGTCTTAATAGGTAACGAAGTATACTAAATGCTAAGTTACCAAATAACTAAATCCTTCAATAATCAACATAAAGGTTCATCCTTCAAAATACAGTAGCTGAGTTTACTCGAAAGAATACAGCTTAACTATGCTAGCGACAATATAACAATGTAGCGGCAATTACCATTAAACCTCTCAACATGTTATGCCGAGTATACTCGTTCACGTCTGACATGCTGCAAAAAACGTAAAATCATGATCAGTGCTGTGCAAGTCCAGAAGATAGCAGCAATGCAAACATCGCCTTTCTCTGGGAAATGCTATTGGCTGCTGCGACACACCAACTATTTTATAATTGGTTGTTTCTTGTACCACGGATCTACTGAAGCTCTCCCCATGGGTTATAAGGTGCCAGTTATTTCGAGACAAGATACAGTCCAAAGCAATGTAGGGTCGTCCAGCTTCTTTGATTGGCTAAAGAATGTTCTGGCCCGTGTTACCCGTTTGCGCACGAATCACGAAGGTTTAGTGTCGGAGTTACTTAGTCCTGAGTGGCTTGGTCGAAGATGGACACGGCACCAGCAGCCAATGGAGGTATAACAACAGCTGAGGTGTGTATATAGTATTAAAGTCTACTGTGCGCTCCGATTTTTACGCGAAAAGTTACTGGCCCTACTTATAATAACTTAGAATGAGATTTTAAATCACATAGTTTTTGCATCAATGCGTATCAAAATAACAAATTTAGTGTTTTTGGAAAGCACAAGGGTGACTGAATGTTCATGGTTTTAATTCATTTTAAAGCCTGATCAGCAGAACTAATTTTACAAAAAAAAAAAAAAAAAAAAATCATTAACTGCCACAAATAAAATTTTTTTCCTGTTTTTAGCAATTTTTTAAAAATTGCGAAAACATTTCATAGTGGGGTTCTAAATATTCCTTGAATTAAATAGTGGTACCTAATTTCGGTGAATTAGTTTTTATTATTTGTACCTCCCAAAAAAAATTTAAATCACAATTTTGATTGGCCTTTGTGAAGAAAATACGCCTTCTAAAATCTATTTTTGTGCTAGGAAATCGTACTCATAAGTAACGTATAGAAAGTCGAACAGTATAAATATAGAGTTTTTTTTTCCGTTGTCCCGTACCCTTAAGGGGGGCAAATAAATTCCTCGTTGTTACTTCTCCCCGCTTACAAGATGTAATTTCCAGTAACGACAAGGAATTATTTCGAAGGTGCATTACTGCCTCGAGCAGTAATTCTGGTAATTCTGAAAGTAAACACTCTGGACGAGAAGACGTTCGGAGCACGTGGTTTAAGAAATCGTTCCTGAAACCCGAAACAAAGCGCAGCGCGGGTTAGCCATGTAAATTACTCGAGGGCCCAAACTGTTTCAGATTGGCCCCCGAAATCAATTACGAGTATACGCCGGGGAACAAGTTGAGCGTAGTTATTATAATGCTCCTGAGTGGTAAATAGGCCTATTTTACCTGTCCGCGGGGATAAGTTATACCTTCGGTACAAAGACACCTGAAGCCCAGCAATTCCTCGTAAAATATTACGGCTTCCTCATTACAATTTGTGGCGAGGAGTAATTCGAGGCTTCTTTGCCACAGACCGTGGTAAAGGTTAATTCCACTCAGGTTAGGAACGAAACAATACGAGTTTTCTCCTGGGAGAGTTTGGCATAGGGAAAATTTCTGCCGCTATGTGCGCAGTGTTCCAAAGAGGTCGCTTTTAATTTAAATTTTAAGCTACGTGAATAATAAAAGAGAAATATTTCACTTACTTCTGAAGTAATTTTACATTTTTTTTATTATTGCAATTATTTAGTTTTTCAACGTAGAAAATAGAGAACTTCCGGTACACAGGCGACACTAGCGCTTACCTAGTGAAGAAAAATGTTAGTTGCCGAACTTAGAACATTGAGTTTCCCAACCTGAGTAGAAGAAACCTTAACCGTGGTAAGTGTTCGGTGCCCCTAGAACGTTCTTTTGTAATGACGTCAAATAAAAAGTTATTTTGCAAATTCTATCAACGAGCAATGCTGAAAGACACTATTCCACGCATTTTCTTTACTGCAACAGACCCTTTTTTTTTTCTGAAAATAAATAGCTGTTTACGGACTGTTCACGGTGAAATGAGCACTTTGGAAAGTCCTGATTAAGATATACGTGTATGCACATCGTGTATTCTTCCGCCATACGTAGAACAAACATTTCCAATTGTCTGATCACTTTATTCATGCGTCGGCTAAGTAAAACTGTTAAATTGTTGTAAAATTAAATTTTTTTTTCAACAGTTTGTTTAATTTTAACACTTATAATAATAGAAAAACGTAAAGTAAGGGAAATAATTTCATGTCGACACATTTTTATTTAACGCTTTTAATTCGACGTTATGACATATAACTACTTCCCCTCTGTCGTTACCAACTTTACTGGGTGCATGCCAGTCAATGTGCCCGTTAAAATACATGCAGGATAGGGTCAGTGACGTTTTTCAAACGTTTGATTTCAAAAGTTCTCACTTTACCGTGAACAGCCTTAAACTAATTCTTGCACATAAGAATGTTTAAAGCAGTGCTTCTGGAAAAGCAATATTACCACCTTCTTGATGGCATAGGCTGACCCAATCAACGGACGTGTTTCAGTGTGAAATAAACAGTGTATTGCAAAGTAAAAGAAAAAAAACTGTCCCTTCCACACTTTTTTTATGAAGTGTTGCTATTAAAACATGTGACATACATAGCCTATTTGCTCGCTCCCAGACAAAATTCAGGAGTAACTATGATACAGCCAGTTTCAAAACGAAACGTGACGACGAAGCTGAATGCACTAATGATTTTACAGTGGACGATTTTCGAAAGTTCTCAGGCAACTATATCAAATAATTTAATTAATCATAATTTTATTATTCACACAACGCAACTTGTAAATACCATCCCAAACGAAGGATTATGTAAGTAACAGCTACATTATAAGGTCCGTAATTAATTTGAACGCAAATGATTAATTTAAATTGTACACACATAGTGAATTGAAAATTATTAAAACAATTTTTAATCACGCAAAGTTTTCAATTAGAGGAGTTGGTACCGGACGTCGACATGGATAATGAATAGTTCCAAATAAGAACTGATTGTAATTGGAATAATGTTTCAACTGCAAAGAGAATTATTAACATTTTAAACGTTCCATCCATGCAAACTGCTTGAATTTAAATATTGATGCAAATAAGTGGGCGGCGCATGTATAAGGAGATCGTGTCTATGGAAGTCATCGGCGGTTACTTCCAACTTTTCTGAAGTCCTGCTGAAGTTCTACTTCCAGGATATTCCTCCGCCTCGTGCAAACCAAGCTTAACTAAGTCTAGAAAATTACACCAAAGGGATAACGCAACGCATTTATTAGCATTTTGTATGGTAACCATTTCTTACCAGGTATTACCAACACATTTATTTTCTCTCTGTTTTAATTTATATTAATAACAAATGAAATATTATAATTTATGGATAAGATGTATGTAAAAGTTCGATTTTATCGAGAATAAGATATTTTTATGTTAACAGAAGTATAAAACGCTTGTGATACATGATTAGAGACCAGAAAAATTCGCGGATTCATTTCGGTACAAGCTAGAATTCAAAACACGTGTGTTAATAAATCTTCAGCCATTGGTCCACACAGTGTTTCACACCTCCTGGGGAGCGCTGGCCCAATCGTCGCCTTCCACTGTGACAGCAGACAACCAATGTGCAGTTTATATCGGCGTATTTGTACATGAGACTGTAGAGTCTAGCTTGCAGGTCACTGGACTCCCGAATGACGTATGTAGGAAACAACCAAACACGTCATAGATGGGGTAATTTTTCGAAGGTTTAATTTTAAAAAATGTGTGGAAACCGCTAATAGACTCTTTTAAGATGTGATCAACAGTTGTTCGTCTCCTGGGAATGTTCGCATCTCTTATTCTTTCACCTCTCTAGTAGAATTGTCACAAAATCGTATCACTGTCGATAGTGTTGAACGTGCGTGTTAACCTTTGGTTTTTCGACAGACCCAACCTTCCATCTGAATAAAATTTTTCGACTTACTTGAGTAATATTCTAGTTACAGTGTTTTAATCTCACGTTTTATTTGGTGGTGCTATTAAGTAGATAAGGGAAGTTTAAGGCGCCCGTCTACCTGGCGCTTGAACTGCGTTGCCGAGTGTTCCAAATACACGTTTTTCAACAAAAGAGTGCGTCCAACGTGCTGATCTACGAAAAGAACACACACTTCAGACGAGAGCTGTTAAGTACTTTCAAAATATCACGTACGTTAGAAACATCAATTCAGAGTACTCCAAAACCGCTAAAAATGGCCCTTCCAAGGCGCTGTAGCTCAAATTGCACGCATCAGATACATACAAAACTACTATAGGGGCCTGCACTGAACCTTCCTAAAGACTTCCCACTAATAAAATAATATGGTCACCGCTGAAAGTCCCATAGGTACACGCAGCACGACGAGAACACTGCACGCCAGTTCAGAGCCTTGCGCTTAGCGGCGATGGCGTACTTGATGCGCGTGGCAGTGTCGCCCTTATCGCTCCCGCGCTTCTCGGCCTAAACGTGGGAAAAAGTTCCAGGTAGACGGGCGCCTTAATGCTGGAACATGGAGAATGGTTTCAGCGCATCTGGCATGCGCACTATTCCTCATATAAAATACTGTTCACGGTTGATTGAGCACTTCTGAAATCAACGTTTGAAAACTTTTACCGGGCAGGCTGACTTCCATGCGCCTGTAAAGTTGGTAACGGTGGAGGGAAAGCAGTTACATTTCTTCAAGTTGAATTAAAAAGGTAAACATTTGTAAATACCGAAATTAATTCGTCGGTTTTAATGCATGCAAGTGTAACAATTAATAAATGTATAATATTTACTTTTATAATAATTTCACAGTTTAACTAGACTGGCGCACGAATAAATTGATCAGGCCAATGGAGATATTACATTTTTTATTGGCGGAAAATTACAGTACATACAAGTAGATCTTACGCAGGGTTTACCGTGAACAGCCTGCACCTCTACGATCGCAAGGTTAATTCTACGCATTGCGGAAGTGTACAAAACGAGGAACTAAAGTAGATCCATAGCAGCACGCCAGCTGAGAGCCTTGCGCTTAGCGGCTTTTGTGCGCTTGATGCGCGTGGCAGTGTCGCCCTTATCGCTCCCGAGCTTCTCGACCTGAAACGCGGAAAATAGTTCCGGGTAGGCGGGGGCCTTAATCGAAGTCATCTGTCTGGCGACACTGGCGTACAAAATGTTGGAACGCCGTTCGCCAATCAGCGGCTGGTAACTTAGTTTGCCAGGCTGGCAGCCCAGCCAATAGGAAACGTTTCGCAACATGCGGCAGCAGATAAGGCCCAGAGCTCGTCCGCAGATCTTCGCGCAGCGAATCGGCGATTGGGTACGCCCATGCCAACTGACTCGCCACGCCCTTTCACTCCTGCATGTCAGAAATGTGGGCAGGTGACATGCGAAGCCGAAGTTCCTGTTCCAACAGGTGCCTGTTCTTCAAAGTGCCTGTCTCTTAGGGCTGTGGGTATCTGCTTTTCAATATATTTTCGAAACATGTTGACCATATCGGTATCGGTGCGATATCGCTCTCAGAGAGCATTGAAAATAGATGGCGATATATCGCAAATATCGCATATATAGATATAGCAAATATAGGAATCACACATATCGGTTATATCGTTCATATCGCAAAAAAAAAAAAAAGCCAACATCACATTTTACAAACATCGCACTTCACGTTCATCTCATATCGCTAATATCGCATATCCCCAACATCGCATATCGCTAATATCACATGTCGCCAACATCGCAGATCATCGACATAGCATATCGCTATAATCACGAATGTCCAACATAGGATATAATGAGCATCGCATTCCGCTAATATCACATATCGCCAACATCGTATACCGCTAACATCGTACATCGCCAATGTCACATATCTCCAATATCTCATATAGCCAACATAGCATACCGCTAATATCACATATCACCAACATAGCATACCGCTAATATCACATATCGCCAACATAGCATACCGCTAATATCACATATCGCCAACATCGCATAGTTGCTGATATCGCGATATGTGATATAGCTCTACACCGTCGGACCATATCGCAGTTGCGTTATTTTTAGAAACCTATTTTTTCCGTGGTCGATACTCGGCCGCAACCTGTTAGAAGCCTGCACGGTGCGCCCGAGTGACGTGACGGTAGGAACGCCCACGCGTGCGGGAAGCCAGCCCTCCGAGGAGTTCGACGGCGCTCCTACGTGCTGGGTGGCGGGTCAAACGAGAGCCGTCCTTCGACACGCCAGATCACTGTAAACACCGGCTAATTTTCAGTTACCCACCGGCAATTTACCGCGCCCGTGCTCGGCCTCTCCGCACACACCATCTCCCTCTCTCTCTCTCTCTCCCCCCGTGGTGGTGGTCCATCTCGCGAGGCTAGGCCGCTACCGTCGAAGCACGGCCATTATCCGCCGCCCCTCGTCGTCGCGCGCTGTAATTATCCCCCGGCGCACGTAGCCCTGGTACGGCGCGTCGTGGAGTGTTATCCCGCCGACTGGACACTCGCTGTATAATTGCCACCGATCTCCCGGCCCCCGCCGCTAAGACTATCATCACACGCGAATCTGCATCCTCTATGGGCGCGCTGCAAGAGGGGATAAGAGGGCAGAGTGATGAAAGAAGTTACCCTTCTAGAGATTTATGTTGATGCTATCCCTCCCCCCAAACCCCTTTATTCCCCTCCTTCCAACGGGAGGTCGTGTTTCGACCTCCGCTCGCGTCTCTCGTGATCGCCACTTCTTCGGCGTCCGAGGAAACACGACAGCGTATCCGGATCCTCGGCCGAGGTGTATTTTTTATATATATAGCAATCTCTACTTCGATTTAAAAATAAACAAAAAATAAAAACGATTTTATTTCTTCCAAAATATTTTTCATCCCCTGCAGAAAGAGCCACGCGAATTTCACGATTTTGACGAGAACCTGATCACCCCAGCCATATTTCCTAACCTACTTAAGGGGGCCGCAGTGGTGTAGTGGTTAGACTGCTCTCCTCCCAACTAGGCGGACAGGGTTCGATTCCGGGCGGGGTTGCCCCCCGGATTTTCGCATGCCGGACGGGGCTCTCCCGTTTTCACCCACGCTCTTTCATTCCGGCGCCGATACATACCCACCTCACTTCACCCTCATCGGCTCTTAAGACCTCGATGTTAAGAGCCGCCCAAATCTCTTCACTCCCACTCCACGTCACTGTCCACTCATTATCCTGTTGAACCCGACCACACGGGAATTAATATAACGAAAGTGCTAGAAGTGCTTGAGTGTTTGCTATTGGTTCTGAATCCTGAAGGGCGTGTCGGATGAGCGGAAGTACAACGACACACGTCGTACTAACATACTTGTATGCCGTCTACTTTGATACTGAGACACAACGCAAAATGATGGTCTCTACCGATCACCCTTGATCTCAGCCAGATTTCCTAACCTAATTGCACATGTCATCTCCACTGATAACCTGAATCATGCTCAGGACATGATCAACACACAAAGAATCGGTCATTATTCACTGAAATACGATTTTCACCGGATCAGCAGCGATCGCTTGATTTCTCACGCCATTTTTTTTTTACCCATTTTCTGAAGGAAAGCCATTCTTAAGAGATCACCTTACTGCGACTGCATGTGTTTACGTGTAGGCAATCTCGGTATACGAATTATTTTTTGACAACTGAATGTTATGTGACTTAATGAAGTGTAAAGAAAGCGGCACCCTCGTAGTCTGAAATATTAGCCACAGAAGTGACCTGACGTATATAGGAAACGGGGAAAGGAGGGACAGTTTCAGAAGCCATCAGTTTAAGGTGACCTCTTAGTACAAGTTTGAAATCTCCAAAGATCCACGCCGAATTGACATGAATAAAAATGCAGTGACCTTCCACAATGAGGTGTGCAACGGTGAAATAGTATTACACGCGATAAAACCCGAAGCCTGGTTCGCATACGTCACTTTGTAATTTTTCCCCTTCGTCTTGAAGAAAATGCACAGGCAAACTTATAAATAATAATAAGGTTTCAGCATCTTTGTACATAGCGATCCATATCGCAGAAAAGTTGACAAAATTTTACAAGTGGCGGGAAATTTTGGTTCCGCTGTTGGCTGTCGTGTGCATGTGAAGCTAGTGCCACACGTTTGCTGCGCCAATGGGAAATTCTGCTACCATTACATGGTACGCCTGTGAATTATCTGCAGACAGGCTGTGGAGAAACTTTACCATCCAATCGTAAATGCAACAAGTCGTTACAGTGTTTTCGCCATGTAGCACAATTGCTAGCCAATTTCACTAATTATTTTCTGTTTTGATTTACATAATAGGATAATTTTTACACAAATTAACTTTTCGTAATAAACACTTGTCCATTTATATGCTGAGGCACGCTTACACGTGCAAAAGATGATTTCACAGAAGCTACTTAGTCAAAAAGTCACCTTAAGCATTACTCATTTCATTAGCATTAAAGATATGAAAATACTTCTCTTAATTCGCTCCAAGCCCCATGTGCACAAGGGAGTGTTTGCATTTTGCAGTTTGCTGTACAGGGAATTTTTTTTCTTTCATGGTTGACTCGATTGCATTATAGTATTCCAAACAACCGTTAAACTTTCGGAGTAAAATCGCAATCCGCATTGAGCTAGGAGAATCCCGATTAAAACTCTATTGTAAAAAACACTCCCGGGACCGGACTGAACCAAAACTGAAGTGAGATAATTCAATTAATCGGCAAGTTGAAACGGAGTGGAGAACCCCAGTTGAAATTTTACTATACATGACAATACTGGACTGAAGTCAAAACATACAAGATAAAACGCTCGCCATGTTGAATCTCTGTGAACAACACGCGCATGTCAAGAGGTTAGAAGCAATTTGATGGATTCAGTAGATATATGTTTATCGTCCAAGATAATTATACACTGTAGACCTGGGTTACTCTGCACCTTCTGGGATAACTTCGCACCACTCAAAATATTTGTTTCAGTGACATTTAGTGAAAGGGTAGCAAACATTAGTTGAGTAGGTAACATTAAACATTTTAAATACCTAGCTATAGTTATTTTTTCATTCCATTCCAAATGATACAAAAACAAAATTTTATTGTTCAAAGTTACCCCAGTAGGTGCAAGGTAACCCAGATTTGCAGTGCGTCTATAAATCAGTATTACGTGAGTTGTTTGTTCTCGTGTTCGAGTTATCACTAGAGGCAGTGATATTTGGCGAAAAGATTTCGAGACAATATACAGTCCGAAGCACTGTAGGGTCGTTCAGCTTCTTTGATTGGCTAAAAAAATGTTCTGGCCCGTGTTAACCGTTTGCACATGAATCACGAAGGTTTAGTGTCGGAGTTACTTAGTCCTGAGTGGCTTGGTCAATGACGGACACGTCACCAGCAGCCAATGGAGGTATAACCACAGCTAAGGTGTGTATATTTTATTAAAGTCTACTGTGTGCTCCGATTTTTACGTGAAAAGTCACTAGCCCTAGTAATAAATGAAGAAATTATAATTTATAGGTAAAATATTAGTAGAAGGTTAAGAATACCAAAAATAAAGCACTTTTATGTTAACGCATAGCTTGTGATTTATTGATATATTTAACTCTTTCATTCCCAACATTAATTTACACTTTCAGATGTTGCAAAAAAGGAATATTTTGAAGCGTGCTCTACTTAAGCTGAAATATAGTATGTTTCTGTGTCACAGCCAATAAGCTGCAGGCTTTATGCTCGGTGATAGTGATGTGAATCAATCATAACTAGATACCTGAGAAATTCGCTAATTCATTTTCAGACAAGCTATAATTCATAACACGTGTGTTGATATAACTTTAGCCATTGGCGCACACGGTGTTTGACACCACCTGGAGAACGCTGGCCCAATCGCCGCCTTTCACTGTGACAGCATACAACTGATACGGATTTAATATCGGCATATTTGTACGTAAAACTGTAGAGTCTAGCCTGCAGGTCATTGAACTCGCGAATTTTTCCGGTCTCCAATCATAACGTAGAGCAGTAGCACAGTTTACGAATCAGTTACACTCAGGGAAGATCATTGGTCACTGAGCCCTCTCAGTGTACAGCACCGGGCAAATATAGCTGTCGTGTGCAACATGTTGACAGATGTCTACAACGGGTATGATAGGGTTAGGAAACAACCAACCAAACACCTCATGCGTAGGGTATTTTTTCTTCGAAGGTTTGATTCAACAAGTGTGAAGAAACCGTGAACAGACTATAGCGGTGACGTCAACGCGCGACCGGAAGAGGAAGGCAAAGGCCACACGAAGGCAATCGCACCGCTTGTCACAATACGGAACCACAAAAACAAATTGGCACGTCACATGAAACGCGTTGTAAAGATGCAATATTTCAACTGCAGAGTCACAAGAAAATATTTGGCAGCTAGTTCCCAAAGAAATGCGCAGGGCCGCCTGTTTTCGGCGAAAAGACCTACTAGGAGGTTAGACTCCAATGTCTTACGGCACACGTGCTCGGCGAGAAGACCTACTCGGATGTTAGACTCCAATGTCTTACGACACACGTGCTAGGCGAAAAGACCTACTCGGAGGTTAGACTCCAATGTCTTACGGCACACGTGCTAGGCGAAAAGACCTACTAGGTGGTTAGACTCCAATGTCTTACGGCACACGTGCTAGGCGAAAAGACCTACTCGGAGGTTAGACTCCAATGTCTTACGGCACACGTGCTAGGCGAAAAGACCTACTAGGTGGTTAGACTCCAATGTCTTACGGCACACGTGCTAGGCGAAAAGACCTACTAGGTGGTTAGACTCCAATGTCTTACGGCACACGTGCCCGGCGAAAAGACCTACTCGGAGGTTAGACTCCAATGTCTTACGGCACACGTGCTAAGCGAAAAGACCTACTCGAAGGTTAGACTCAAAATGTAATACGGCACACTTGCTAGGTGAAAAGACCTACTCGGAGGTTAGACTTCAATGTGCAGTTTTCCTTCGATTATTGGCGACGTGTATTTGTCGGGAGACAGTTTCTTACCTGACTGGGCCAATCAGGATTATGTAACTCCGACACTGAGTGTCCGTGATCCGCGGGCAAACACCTGCAATGCGCGACAATTAAAACTAACCAATCACGTAAATGGATGTGATCTCTAGTGTTTTGGAGTACAAGTAGTCCTGAAATATTTTTTCGCGGAAAACACAGGCGGCCGTAGAAATGCGTGTAAAACGTACAAAAAAATGTTGTTACTCCGTTGCGAGCGCGGTGTCCCCCGCCATATCACGCATGAGGGCAACGCCGGGAGACATCCCAGGCGCCATCGGCATGTGCGAGGTGTCCAGGGATGTGTGTGCGGAATGGAGGAAGAGTACATGTACGTGTTTCCGAAGCCCAGCCGCCATTTCGCCGCGGTCGGCCGGCGCTCCGCTTCGCTGCGCAGAGCTCCCGTCTTCTTGGAGGTAAATCCGCGCGGCGGGGCGGGTTCTTTTATCGCGTTTCGNTGTCGGCGACGAAGCGATAACGTTCAGAACCCCTACTGTTAGGGCCACCTGTTTTCCGCGGAGCATTCAACTGCTGCCAATTAGGAGCACTGATCAAGCTCCAGAATATACATGTTGGCTTGAATTCCCTGGCTGGGTGCACCTCCACGTTATGATACCTGACGTGAATATGTCTGAAGTGACAACAAATGCCTGGAAGTCCTGAACTTGAGGTGCACTCAAATAATAAAGAGCTCCGAATGGTGCCTCCTGTTACACCCTAGAGGCTCAGGCGCAGGAGGGAGAGCTCTGAAGATCTAAATCGCCGTACCGAGATTACAGAAAACATGTTTTCCGCGGAAAATATTTAAGGAATTCTTGTGCTCCGAAACACTACAGCTCAGATCCTCTTTCGTGATTGGATGATTTTAACTGACACGCACTGCAAGTGTCTGCTCGCGAATCACGGACACTCGGTGTCGGAGTTACCTAATTCTGATTGGCCCAGTCAGCTATGGAACTGTCTCCCGACAAAGACACGTGGCCAATAACCAAAGGAAAACTGCAACTATGCCATAGGACATTGGAGTCTAGCATGTGCGCAAACATTTTCGCGATAAAGAGGTGTGTCTACCCAATGCTTCACTGGCAGCTTGGGTGGCGTTCCAAAACACTATTCCTAGAGTACACTGTAAATTATTTCTTGTATTTGTGCAAGGTTTTATTCGGAAACTAGTAGCCAAACACAAATTGTAGTTAAGTTCACAGTACAACTAATGTTGAATTATGACAAGCAAGTTTTGTAGACTCCAAGTTTGTTATAAACGGCGATATTGATAACAAATTTTGTGTGCTTCCTAAAATAACGTGTTGTAAATATACAATAATTCAGCTGCAGAATTTAAAAAAAAGTTGGCTACTAGTTTTCAAAGAATTGTTTATGACAAGTACATACATTTTTTACTGTGCAGAGTAAAGTAACATAGAGCGAAATTTAGAGAAGCTAGAGTAAAAGTAGTTTTGGAACGGCCATAACACAAATAACGGGCTATCTTGGGCTACGGCAGGAGTGGGAGAGGGGGGGGGGCACTTACACTCCCCTGGATACTAGATTTATTGTATAAAATATAAGTAGGGGCAGTGATATTTCGCGAAAAGATTGCGAGACAAGATAAAGCCCAAAGCACTGTAGGGTCGTCCAGTTTCTTTGACCGGCTAAAAAATGTTCTGGCCTGTGTTAACCGTTTGCGCACGAATCTCGAAGGTTCAGTGTCGGAGTTACTTAGTCCTGAGTGGCTTGGTCAAAGACGGACACGGCACCAGCAGTCAATGGCGGTATAACAACAGCTGAGGTGTGTATATAGTATTGAAGTCTACAGTGTGATCCGGTTTTTACGCGAAAAGTCACTGGCCCTAAATATAAGAGATCCATTACAGCAATCGTTTATAAATGGTAATTGTACGTAATGATTCTCTTAACCAAGTAAATAAATTTTTTTTATAACAATATAACAAATAAATTGCTTATTAATAACATAACTCTAAAATGTAAGTCGCTGCTGGGAGGAGTAACTGAACACTTCATGTTTATCCATAATTTTAGTTTTCTATTTACATTGTAATATTATAATACACATTGTTAACTATAAACTAATTTACTGACACAACATGTCATGATTGTACGTTGAATTTATTTTGCGTGAAACCCACGTGTAAATCTCACACTCCTCTAAAGGGAACAACATAAATTTTTTTTACCAAGGTGTGTTATACGTAGGGCCAGTGACTTTTTGCATAAAAATCGGAGCACACAGTAGACTTCAATACTATATACACACACCTCAGCTGTTGTTACACCTCCATTGGCTGCTGAAGAGAAGTGCGGTGCACTCATCCGAGTACAGTTTGAGTGCGGGAAGCGTGTTNCTAACCCTAACTGCATTTTTTTTTTAACAGTAGACTGAACAGCATGCACCCAGTGAAGTTGGGTAACGACAGAGGGAAAGTAGGCCCATGTCTTATCGTCGAATCAAAAGTGTTAGGTGAACATTTGTGAATTTAATCTATTCGCAGTTTCTTCACACTTTTCGAATCAAACTTCTCAAAAAAAAAAAACACGCCATATATGACATGGTTGGTTGTTTCCTAAATATGCCACGTTTAGAGACCTGAAAAATTTCGCGAGTTCGACGACCTGCAGGCTGAACTCTAACAGTCTTATGTACAAATATGCCGATGTCAACTGCACATTGGATGTCTGCTGTCACAGTGGAAGGCAACGATTGGGCCAGCGTTCTCCAGGAGGTGTCAAACATCGTGTGGTCCAATGGCTGAAATTATGTAAACACACGTTTTTTGAATTCTAGCTGGTCCCAAAATGAATCAGCGAATTTTTCAGGTCTCTAGTCATGTATCACAGGCGTTTTATACTTGTGCTAATAAAAATATTTCTTTACTGTTGGTTAAATTAAAATTTTTACATATATCTTATTTATAAAACATAACATTTCATCAAAATTAATATGAATAAAAATGGAGATAAAATAGGTTTGTTGGTAATGCCTAGTAAGAAATAGTTCGTATGCAAACTATCACACTGAGTGCGCACGAATGCGGCGCGTTGTCCCTTTGGTGTAATATTCCAGACCTGGTTAAGCTATCCTGAAACTAAAACTTTAGCAGGGCTTCAGAAAAGTTGGAAGTAACCGTGAATTGACTGTGACAACTATTTTTCTAGGTGGCCGCTCATGTAAAGATTGTATTATTTGTGTGTGACTCGTCAACATACATGTGGTCAACAAGAATGACGTAATTGTGGTTCAGCTCGAGGTATGTGCTCTGAACCATTTATCGCGGTAGCTTAGTTTCTATCCACATATTCATCGGCACACGTGCAATAATGCTGTTTTTCTTGTAACGCCAGTTATAGCGATTGCAGTTAATAACAACACTTGCCCTTGACATTTAGCTTTGCTGGAGCAGATTGAATACATGTTTAATTCATTATTGCTCGCCTTATAAGGCGTCATTTGTCCATTGCACAGCAAAATGATGAAATATCTATGATTTATTAGTACGTTATGTTGCAGAAACTTTCTATACCTTTCCGCAAGCTATTACACTGAAGAGCCAAAAAAAACTCGTACACCTGCCTAATATCGTGTAGGGCCCCCGCGAGCACGCAGAAGTGCCGCAAGACGACGTGGCATGGACTCGAATAATGTCTGAAGGTATGCAGGAGGAAATTCACATCATGAATCCTGCAGGGCAGTCCTCTAATCCAATCTGCGGCAATTTGAGAAAGGGTTGCACGTCTGTCCCGTTTAATAATTCTCGTCAGTCGTCGTTTGTCCCGTCCTTTCACGATATTTTTCCGGCCGCAGCGATGTCGAAGATGTGATGCTTTACCGGATTCCCGATATTCACGGTACACTCGTGAAATGATGGTACGCGAACATCCTAATGTTATCGCTACCTCGGAGATGCTATGTCCCATCTCTCGTGCGCCGACTATAACACCACGTTCAAACTCACTTAAATCTTGATAACCTGCCATTGCAGCAGCAGTAACCGATCTAGCTGCCGACCGCATCGCGTTACTCTGATTGGTTCCGTACCTCTGTTATTTCCATACGCACGCCTATACCAGTTTTTTTTGGCTCTTCAGTGTATAATCGGGCGCGGTAAGATCTATTCTTGTGGGCAATTTGACGAACTGCTGGACCTACTCTATTCTCATGCTTGTGGAGAACTTAAGACGTAAATTTTTTTTCGGAAGGAACAACATTGCTTGAACTGTTAGTGTAATTTAATTATGTTCCTTACACACTGCGGAAAAACATTGTAATTGAATAAATATAAAATGACGGTATCATAGCAAAACTGAATCCACATTCCCTAAGCTTGCGTTTACGCAAAAGCTCAATTGTAGTTTCTATCGCACTACAATGCAAGTTGTACTGTCCTCAGTAATTAAGGATGGAGATGTTGTTTTACTAGTGCAGTATTTCAATAGGTTACTATTTATATAAACTGGGAGTTTTTCATTCGAAGAATTTTTCTTCAATGGGAGCAAAACAAACATATTAAAATAACTTCATTGCAATAATTTCCTTGGTTGTCTTTGCCGTCTACAGTTTGACTTTCTTCAGGATTATTCATTACGTAATATCCAGAGATTTAAACATTTTATTTAAAGATTTTGTTTGCCCACAATCGGAATGACGATGCATAATCGACCGCAAAATTATGAAACATACCCTATATTTTTAGAGTGACTTTACTCATTATCGTTATTTTAAGGAATTTTGTCTGCTAAATTTTTAAAATCCCCACGGCAGAATCTATTTTACTTCTTCCGCCATAAGGAGATAATTACTTTCCTATGAGGGCCGCGGTGACTGAGCGGTTAGAATACTCGCCTTCCACCAATGCGAACCGGGTTCAATCCCCGGCCAGGTCACTTCCGGATTTTCGCAAGTGAGAAGAATCGCACCGGACGATGCCGCTGGTCGGCGGGTTTTCTTGGGTACCTCCCGTTTCTCCCGCCCCTGCATTCCTGCGCTGCTCCATACTCAGCTCATTTTACCCTCATTGGCTCTCAAGATCTCGCTGTTTAGAGCCACCCACATATCTTCACTCACTCACTCACTTTCACTATGAGCTAAAGTAGGATGATGTCGGATTTAACAGGAATAATGCACCTTGATTAAAACATATGTTTAAACTCATAGTCTGGTTTAAACATATTTAAGGGTAGGCAAAAACAGTAGCGACGGAACTCTCATTAAAAAAAACTATTATACTGCCAAAACACCAAAGATTTAAACTCATTTAAATGTTGATTACTTTTAATTTTTATTACTGCGCAGATATATTTAATAAGAATGGACGAAAACTCTTAAACATAAAACTCAATAATTTTAAAATTCAAGTTGGCGATCACCTATAACTTTAAACAACATGTTATGGTGTTTGTAACGTCCTGTCTGTCTAGGTATGTAAAACAGCAGAATATTCTAACTTGTAAGACAAGTGGCTAGATTATAAAGATGCAAGAAATTAATATGTTATCACGTCTGGCACACAACCGGAAGCTCTTCAGCCGTCACAAAAACAATTCGCGTGTTCCTTTTCGTGGCAGCACAACTTACAGAAAATTAACTCAATCAAAGCGCGGCATAATGGAATGTCAGAAATAATAACGTCGTGAATAAATATTAATTAAAAATTAATTGAAGTCCCCTTCAAGGCAAAAGTAACAATGAAAATGAAACGACTGTAAAAGAACACTAAGATAATATAATTTAATGAAATTAAGCTCGAAATTTTTCTCTGCATTCAAGTAATTTGCATAAGTTTATTTGATATATTAATTGTTTAATCCAAGTAGTATAGTACGGTTATTATTTACGTTATCCATTTTTGCGATTAACCTATTTGTATAAATTCCACTCATTCGTTGTAAACATTTAAGTTCAAAAAGTAAATAAATGTGCATAATTTACACAAAAACACGAGTACCTACACAATACAAAATTATATAAATATTTAATTTATACTGTATAATTGCATGCACGTTAAACACATAGTACGTACGTGCTTATTCATTATTCTAAGTGCAGGTATCGAACAAAGACACACGCTTTAAGTGACATTCATACATTATCTGACTAGGAGCACGTCACATCATTCCAGTGCACAGAGTAGATAAGTACACAGAGGCTAAATGGCGACGCTGTTCCTTTGATGTGCGCGTTACCCCACTCTCTGATTGGCTGGGAACGTGCCTTGTGTCTGATTGGCTGCTAGGCCCTGCGAAAGGTTCCTCATTGGCTGGGTTACCGGCTGGCTAGTAGGTAAAGAGGCGCTGATACGCGAACGCCGTTCTGACATGCTGTCAAGTGCCACCATTTTGCTGGACAGTGCCGCCATTTTGCTGGAAAGTGCTGCCATTTTGCTGGCATGTGCAACCGGAGTTCGCTGTGGAAACGTCTGCTTCGCCGCTGTACTATTATTTACTCTGTGTTTCAGTGTCTTTGAACACTTGTTTGAATCATGATTAGTAGAGACCTGAAAAATTCGCGAGTTCAATGACCAGTACCTTCAATGTAGTATGTAAAATCGTGCAAAGATCACTGTTCATTTGTTGCTTGTTGTATTAGCGGAAGGTGGTGATTGGGTCTGCATTTTATTGTGCGTTTATTATAGGCTCAGAGTTGCCCTGGAGATGTGAACTAACGGGTGGACCAATAGCATAAGCAATACAAACGTACGAAGTTTTGACATCTATCTTGTCCCGAAATGAAACAGCGAATTTTTTCAGGTGTCTTAACGATTAGCGTAAAACAACCACGAGCCCAGAGCTCTTAAATCGTGATCGCAGGGATAAAAACTTCGAAGAACGAGACAGGTAACTGGCTGAATGCCACGATTGTTCGAAGCGTGCTACAACAGGTCCTTGGAATGTTAACTCGTGGAACCAGTCAGGGCTGTCAGCGACTGTAGTGGACTTTCGTCAACGTAGTTGCAGAAAGGCAAAGGCGGGTCGTGACCGAAATGATAAGACGGAAAGTGTGGCTGGTGTTTATCAGAGACAAAAAAGAGGGGGCTCAAAAGAAACGCTGCTGTGGTTTGAGTTGGAGATTCTCAAGCATTTAAACTATTTTATTTATGAATTATTTTAATAATTATATGATGCTTATCACAACAATATAAGTATTCTAACGTGTTATGTAGTCAATATTTCAAATATGAATTTCTAAATGTAAAAGTTTAAGAGTTGCCTTGACAGTGTGATATGTTTTTTAAAACAAAGTAAAGATAATAAATATCCAAGATTTGGAGAAAATAAAAATGAAATAAGAAAAGATAGTAGTAAAAAAGGAGACCCGGAACTTAATGGCTAAGTGAGTTACAAGTGATTTCACTCTATTTGTGGTTCGAGTGTGTGAAAAGAATGGGAGATGACAAAGAAAAGAGGATGCACGAGAAGCGCGTCACTGCGAGATCCGAAGGCAAATAAAATGACGGTTACGAGACGGACATGGAAACTGGAAGCAGAGGAGCCACAACAGATACGATCTTCTTCACATACAGGAGAAAGATATGTTCCTGAACGCAATATTAGGCTTTAATAGGAAAAAAATTGTGTAGCTATATTTGACGTAATTCACTTAATTTCTCTTGCATTATAAGGAAATAACTTCGTTTGTGACCTATAAGTAGACACATTGAAAAATTCGCGAGTTTAATGACCTGCAGGCTAGACTCTACAGTCTTATGTACACAAATGCTGATATTAACTGCGCATTGGTTGTCTGTTGTCACAGTGGAAGGCGGCGATTGGGCCAGCGTTCTCCAGGAGGTGTCAAACACCGTGTGGACCAATGGCTGAAGTTATATAAACACACGAGTTTTGAATTCTAGTTTGTCTCAAAATGAATCCGTGAATTCTTTAGGTGCCTACCTATAAGATAAGTGACGTTTCGCGTAAAAATCAGAGCACGCAGTAGACTTCAATATTATATACACACCTCAGCTGTTGTTATACCTCCATTGGCTGCTGGTGCCGTGTCCGTCTTTGACCAAGCCAATCGGGACTAAGTAACTCCGACACTGAACGTTCGTGATTCGTGCGCAAACGGTTAACACCGGCCAGAACATTTTTTCAGCCAATCAAAGAAGCTGGACGACCCTACAGTGCTTTGGAGCTTATCTTGTCTCGAAATCTTTTCGCGAAATATCACTGCCCCTACTAATCAGGCTAGGGACACCCGATTTTCACGAAATGATTTCACGACTGGTTGTATTTCACAACACTATAGCTGAGATACACTTTGGTGATCGGATGATTCTCGTGTTACGCGTCCTTGGTGTCTGCCCGCAAATCGCAGACGCACAGTATTGAGGTAACCTAATTCTAATTGGCCAGTAAAGTAGGAAAATTGCTTCTCACAAAGGTTATCCGCCAATAAGGAAAAGAAAACTGCTGGAGCGTCGGTAGGGGCATTGAAATCCAGCGTGTGCGGAAATCTTTTCGCGAAATTCGGTTGTCCCTACGTGATCACGGTTGTTCTTCAGAGGAGAAAATTTTCTTTACAGTGTAACTGAAATAACTACAAAGACGTCTGCCGAACTACTGTAGCGACAATGCAACGTTACAATAGCCCTTCCAATATAAATCAAACAAAAATGATGTTAGTGGCAAGCGCACTTTGCATTGTTTCCGTATTTAAACATTTCGTTCCCACAGTAATTTATAATTTCCGGTGTTGCAAATGCGAAATTTGTTGATGCTTGCTATACTTAAACTGACAAAGATCTTGTTTTTTTTACCACAAACTGTTATAGTCTGTTACAGTCTTTGTGTTCGGTGGTAAGTGACGTGGGCCAGGCACAGCGTAGCAAAGTAGTACAGCAGAGGGGTTTCGGGATCAATTAGACCATGCCCACAGGGAAGATCATTGGGGACTGAGCCTCGCAGAGTACAGTCTGGTGAAACATGTCGAAGATTGTCTACAGTATGCACGACAGGGTTAAAGAACTTTTTCTTTACGTCAGCAATACATGTGTCGCAGAAAAGAGAACTTTTTTTTTTTTTTTTACAGTGCACCCCGAATGACTATAACGACGTTGGACTGCACTGCCCACAGCTCTCCACCTCCAGCGGGTATAGACTGTTCACAGTTACTTCCAACTTTTCTGAAGCCTTGCTATCTACTTCCAGGATATTCCTCCGCCACGTGCAAACAAAGCTTAACCAAGTCAAGAAAATTACACCAAAGGGACAACCCACCGCATTCGTGCGCACTCGTTGTAATAATATTTTGCATAAGAACTATTTCTTACTAGGCACTACATACACACCTATTTTCTCACTGCTTTTATTCATATAAATTATAATTGAAATATTACACTATACAGATAAAATATTTATAATATTTCATTTTAATCAAAAATAAGGTACATTTGTATTTATTTATGCTACCACAAATAAGAAAAGCTTGTGATGCATGGTATATTTAAAAAAAAATAACATGTCATATATAGGATGATTTTTCCAAGGTCTGATTCACAAAGTTCGAAGAAACTGCAAATAGACTATACAAGTGCAATATCGCATGTCACCCCCGGAGCGTAATTGATGAAATGTTGTTCCGAATGAGCGTGGATGCATGTCGCCNCCCCCGGAGCGTAATTGATGAAATGTTGTTCCGAATGAGCGTGGATGCATGTCGCCGGTGCGTTTTCTCCTCCGCCCGCGATATCGGGTTCTGCTCTGACTGAACGAAAATGTGCGGCGTTATCGGCGATAGCCGCGTGTGTGGCGAGTCCGGGCCAGCGTTGCCAACCTTTCGCAAGGCCAGGATCGTACCGTTTTCTCGGAAAGATCTTCTAGGATCGTACCGTTTTCTCGGAAAGATCTTCTAGGATCGTACCATTTTCTCGGAAATATCTCCTAGGATCGTACCGTTTTCTCGGAAAGATCTTCCAGGATCGTACATATATATTTAAAAAAAAAGCAGAAAACAATTNACCGTTTTCTCGGAAAGATCTTCCAGGATCGTACATATATATTTAAAAAAAAAGCAGAAAACAATTTCTAATGGTTTTTAAATAATGTTGAATCAAAAATCTTGCTTACAAACAAAATTGCCAGGTAGTACCATCGTATACCGGTATATATTCCGTAAAAACAAAACAAAATTTACAACACTTTAATAATTATTTTAATTAATTAATTAATGCATAAAATTATAAAATATTTTAACTTATGTCAGACTTCAAAAGTGGAAGAAAAATCGAGTCGGCAATGTGGTTAGTGGAGTTTTAATGGCCTCTTAGATGAACGCAGTGACGGGCTCTTGGAAAAGGTAAAGGTGTAACAGGACTGACGATCGTTAATCGTACACAACACGAAAATGTAGTACTTGTACGATCAGGATCGTGTGGTTGGCAACGCTGCCGCGGGCGAGTGGTT
>NQII01000168.1:875034-886858 GCA_002778355.1 Clitarchus hookeri
AACCACAACCTTTCTCTTATCTGTGTCTGCGACACTCGGCGGGACGAGGGAACTGCATTAGCAAGGAGGTGTGAAATATTCGCGGCCAGACTTCAGACCAAGGTCATCAGCGCTGCCCGTACAACCACGCGAATGAGGGGCCGCGGTGGTGTAGTGGTTAGACTACTCGCCTCCCACCTGGGCGAACCTGCTTCGATTCCTGGCCGGGGTCCCCCCCCCCAACCGGATTTTTTTGCATGTGGGTATCGTGCCGGACGGAGCCTCTGGTTTTTCTCGGGGATCTCCCTATTTACCCTGGCCCTTTAATTCTGACGCTGCTCCCTACTCACCTTCGCTTCACCTTCCCCGGCACTCATTATGAGCCGCCCAAATCTCTTCACTCTCTCACTAACCACGTGAATGGGTGTACGGCGTGTAAATTGATAGTTCTCAAACTCTGGTCCGTCGCTAATACACATTTTTTTTTTGTTTTGTTTATTGTGGCCAGCCAAAGGCGAATCGCGCGTTCTTTTCAACCACGCTCCTCAGGGCGACGTTTGAAAACGTTACTCCGAGATTAAAGTAAATTATAATGAAATTCAAATGAGAAAATAATGCTCAGAAGTCAAAAACAAGTCGGGCGACTCGGGAGTGTCCATTGCCGCTGCACGAAGGGGTATAGGCTATTCACGGTAAAGTGAGCGCTTTTGAAATCCCTCTCATTTGGAATGATAGTCAATAGATATATTTTATTTTAGCCGTTAGACGTTAACTTTCGAGTGCGGTGGAATAAACACACCGTGTTTATTCCCAGTGGCAAAATTTATTCAAAAAGGTGGTTAAAGGATAAAACATGGCTGAAAGGAAAAAAGTAACTAGGGCCTCGAAAGTGCTCACCTTACCGTTAACAGGCTATAGAGGTTGTTCATTTCAGTGGTGACAGTGGCCGAGAGCGGTTGGGCGAGAGCTGCGCCGCGCGTGCCTATTACATGTCGAAGAAACGTAAGTCGCGCAGCGTGGTATTTAACAGCTTGGTAGTAGAGATCGATGTTATTAGTATGCATAGTGTCAGCAGTGTCACGTGGTTTCCCTCCCTCCAGCGGCGAGCGTTCGTGAGAGCCCTCCCCTACACTGCCTCCCCTACCTTCCCTCCCTCAGAGTTGCGCCGAGATTATTTTCTCTTTTGAACTTTACTATAACAGTGAGTATCAGTTCAGGACAATGTAAATAGCATTCTGTGTTTATAAATATGTACTGATTAAGCAACTAACTTTCCTCGAATTCTTTCCTTTACAAAAAAAATTACTTTTATTCATAATTAGCTTTTCTTGCCATTAGATAATCATAAACATTACTTCTAAATGTGCAACCTTTTATACAAGTTATCTTCCACATAAAAAAAAAAAATTTGTCACTCGTCATTTGAAATTTTTCCGTGCATAACTGTAAAAAGAATGTCTACATTTCCTTTCAGTTTTTTCATTTCTACTAAACTTTCCGCCATTTTCAGTATGCCTTCTGTTACTCGCTGAAATAGTGCGTGTAAAAGTTTTACTCTGGCAAGATGCTCAGAGTAATTACTCTGCAGTTTTGGGAAACTGCCAAGAGCGAGTAAAACTTTTACTCGAATTGTTATGGGACAGTCAAAGAGAAACGTTTAGGGACCCCTCAAAACAATTAAAATTATGTATATTTTCCCCGTATAATTTACTGACATTGGCATGTGACGATGCGAAAACTTCTCATAAAATAATGTATACGATTTAGAATACAATAAAATTGCGGAGAGCATTAGACATGTAAGTACAGTGTTGCAACTTGGTTTGTAACATGAAACTTATTGTATCATATATAGTTCTTCACAATACTTAAATGAGAACAGGGAATTACTTTTCTTATTAAACATATAGGTTCATTAGTTGTTTCCAAGCAACATGTTTTCCACTAATAAATATTAGAATTGCATAGTGTCGCGTCAAATAGGGGGCCCCAAAAATAGCTTTGCTCCAGGCCCCCAACATCCCCTGGGTGTCCCTGCCGCTCCTACGCTATGCTATGCTATGCTATGCTATGCGAGGGTATACTAATTCCTTTAGCTGATTATTGTGTTATCTAGCTTGTGACTTTCCATCCTTTAGTTCTCTCAGGCCACGTAATTTTTACTTATTGTTTTATTTTTATCGCTTTGGATACCATCACGGTTCAGCTCACGGTATCAGAACGTCAACTGTCATATTTTTTCTATATAAATGCGGTTATTTTTACTGTAAAGGGCCTAGCTTGCGCCCACAAAAGGTCTTCCACCATAAAATTTATATGTAATAAAATACGGGAGCACTCTGAGAAAACCCACATACTAGTTCGCGCCAGAAGAAAACACACAGACAATTATGTATACATAAATATTTAAATATAAAATTATTTTTAATTTATTTTATAAATTAATTATGTATAGGTGTATAAATATGTAAATAAAAAAGTATTTTTAATTAATTTTATACACAATTATGTATATAAATATAAAATTATTTTTAATTTATGTTTTTATATATAAATGTCTACAAGCATATTTAAATATCATATTGTTATGTAAGTATCTCAGTTTTTCNTAATTTATGTTTTTATATATAAATGTCTACAAGCATATTTAAATATCATATTGTTATGTAAGTATCTCAGTTTTTCTGTGACGAAGGAGTATGTGGGTTTTCTCAGAGAGCTCCCATAATTTTTTACATATAAATGTTATCGTGGANTTTTTCTGTGACGAAGGAGTATGTGGGTTTTCTCAGAGAGCTCCCATAATTTTTTACATATAAATGTTATCGTGGAAGTCCTTTTGTGGGCACAAGCTAGGCTATTTACTGTAAAAAAAAATAACCGCATTTATAAAGAAAAAAATGTCAGTCGACGTTCTGACACCGTGAGCTGAACATCGATTTGGAAGCGCTCTCTCGTCATACCACGAAAATGAATGGCGAATTCGAAGGCCTGCCTTTGACCTCGACAATCATGGAGCCACGACCTGCATCGTCGCTAACTGGTTGTCGCCAGTGGCGATTCTGCGATCGAGTTTTCACCTATCGTCAAAATGCCCGTCGGCATGAGAGAACGGCCTGCACGAAGAATCATTTTCGCGCGACGAAGCATTACGACATTGGTCCCATGCAGTTTGTGCAAGGCGATGCACTGAAAGAAAATATCGAGATCTTCGAAGATCCGTCTACTGGGAGTCAGCTAGTGTTGCCGGCAATGCCTCTTGCTGCATCGATGGGTACCGATTCGATAGGCGATTATGCTAAAGATGGAATGCGTGCAGTATAGTCGGTTTGTGTGGAATGTACACCTGCAAAACTTTCGCGTGAAGTCGACGAACTTCAAAATGAACGATCTTCGGCTCTAAATACTGATGAGCATACAGCTTCTGCTACAAAGAAAAGCAAAATTTTAATATAGAATACAAAACAGAACAGGAGGTGAAGATGACCATGAAGAGAGCATTGATGAAAATGAACATGAAGACAGTGATAGTGCTGAAGACGATNAAGATGACCATGAAGAGAGCATTGATGAAAATGAACATGAAGACAGTGATAGTGCTGAAGACGATGATGGTGATTATCTCGAAGCACTGGCACGCCCCTCCAACAAATTCGCTGCAACAGGTGACACGAAGAAGACGCCGACAATACTGGCTACCTATTTCCCGAAGACCCGAATGAACTTGTTGANGCTGCAACAGGTGACACGAAGAAGACGCCGACAATACTGGCTACCTATTTCCCGAAGACCCGAATGAACTTGTTGATAGACTCAAATATTTGATAGAGCTTAAAAAAAACGCGGGGATCTCACGCACATTAACGAGATATCTTCAATCATTAATGAACTGAAGGATCGGGGATATATCGCATGATGTGATGAACCGCTAACTTCTGAAATTGTAATTACAAAATAATAATAATAATAACATTATTATAAAATAATTGTTTTTCCTTTATTTTTGTGTGTCGTATTCTTTTTTACCTCACAGTCTTAAATTGTGGCTAATGCTCACTCAACTATTAACGGAAAGATCTGCGTAAAGGATGATAATAAAGACTTTAATATAAAAATGCATAGATAGTTGACTGAATACAAAACATTAGTTCTGTCGACATGTACAAATTAGGAAAAAGTTGGCAAACGAATGTAATTTCTATACATATGGATGGGGGACGAACCGAAGGATTGCTCGAAGGATTAGGATTGATCGAATGATTGGGAATGGTCGAATAATTGAGATTGATCGAAGGATTGGGATTGATCGAAGGATTGACATAGATTGCTGTGGATTGCTGAAGAGGATTGCGAAGTGGATTGGGATTAATCGTTGGATTGCATGGGTCGCTGTGGAATGCGGAGGAGGATTGCGGAACGGATTGTGGAGCATGTGGAGCAGATTGTGAAGTGGATTGCGGAGCGGATTGCGGAAGATTGGTGTTGATTGGTGTGGACTGGTATGGATTGGTGTGGATTGGTATGGATTGGTGTCGATTGATATGTTAATTAGTGCGGATTGGTGTGGATTGGTATGGATTGGTGTCGATTGGTGTGGATTGATATGTTAATTAGTGTGGATTGGTGTGGATTGGTGCATGGATTGGTGTGTGGATATCTGTTATGTGATCATACTGTTACATGGGACGCCTGAGGGGCGTATCCAAGTTCGTGAGGGATGGAGGTCTTAATAAAAATAAAATAACTAAATTCAATAATTATATTTATTCTCAATGCTACAANTTCGTGAGGGATGGAGGTCTTAATAAAAATAAAATAACTAAATTCAATAATTATATTTATTCTCAATGCTACAAAGAACCAAACATGTTATTTACCAGTCTGAGCGTCCTATTAACTATTATTATTCTTATTGAGCGCAATATTTAATTACTATCTCCACTTAAATTAATGTCTTAATCACAGTCTTTACTCTGCTCCAATTAATTCCACACATTTAGTTAAAACTGTCAATTCCCATCGTCCCGAAAGTATTTCCACACACGCATCCAGTCCACAGTCCCGCTGCTCAGTCCCACTCTTCACTGCACACAAGCTCGCCGACGCACTCTCGCAGATCACTGCAGTCGTCCCTCGCCGTTCCGGCGTCGCCCAACTGTCGCTTAAGGTCGCACGAAACGCCAAACTCTCGGCTCTTAATCACTCTCCCCCCAGAGGCCAGCGTGTGGTATTTATACTTGAGGTAGGTGCCGTCTAGAACGTTCTCGCCAATCCAAGATGTTCTGGGAAAAGTAATGGTGATCGCGACGACGTTCCTACGTGATAAATGTAGAAATATGAGCTTCTCAGAGTCAGCGAGGCGTGAGTTGCGATAAGTTTATAGGCGTGTGCGGCGGCGTCCTTTATGATAGGCCGCTCGCTTCGTCTAACGTTACAAACTTGACCTCCAGCTCTCGGCGCCTTCCCACGCAAAGGAAACACCTCGCAGCAAGATGCAACAATACATCCAAAATTACTTCACATCAATTTTTTTAGTTTAACTCAGCTATCAAATTTTTAATCAGTTTGCTGATAGTATGATAAATATTAAACTAAAAGTAATGTCATCCTGGGTTTCAACGCGATTTCTAGACACACTAAATTTTAAATAGTGATAATAGTAAGTACTGTAGTGTTGATAATTATCTCAGTAATCGAATTTAACCGATTTATTGTTGACATTTGCTGATTTGCAATGCATTGCATTGCATTATCCCTGACAATCAGCAGCAGTTTATTAACCATACGTTCAGGGACCACTTACCTGAATGAAATCATTGCTTCACCTTTACAGTGTAAATAACGATTGTCATACAATTTTACTACGGCAAGAAGAATATAAACAACTCCCATACGGAACACTTGCAATAAAATGCCAATCCAGTCCACGCGATGTATGGTCAGGGACGAATACCATTGTAAAAGTACAGCAATCGCGCAACCGAAACATAGACTACTTGAGAATGCATAGGCGAAACAGCTGCTTAAACCGTAGAATTCCAGTCGTTCACGCCAGTAAAATGGCATCAGTGGTCGACAAAATGTTGGGACGCCGTTCGCCAAATCAGCGCCCGGTAACCTACTCACCAGCCGACAGTCCAGCCAATCGGGAACGTTTCGCAGCACGCAGTAGCCAATCAGAAGCAAGGGTCTTTCATAGAGCTAAGTAGCCAATCAGAGAATCGGTGCGCCCGCATCAAAGGAACCGCCTCGCCACTTCGCCTCTGTTTACTTTTCTACTCTGTGGCCGAAGCGATGGATATTTAAAATAATAAACTACGCGAAAACTTCAGAATTAAAGAAGACAATATGTAAACAAATATATTTAAAAATTGTAATTTACGTTCACAGTAAGGCATACCTGTGATTGTAACTTAAATATTTTTGTAATATAGTACTGAGATTTTTGAGAATCCACAATAACTAGTTCTCTAAATATTCCATGTATTCGTTGTTATGCGTCCAATGGAGCGCATTTAATACAGCAAATATTTATTGTTGCTAAAGTTAGTTTTTAGTTGAAGTAAACGCTGTGAAGTTTCTATGGAATCGCCATCAGTAGGAGCAGTGATATTTCGCGAAAAGATTTCGAGACAAGATACAGTCCAAAGCACTGTAGGGTCGTCCAGCTTCTTTGATTGGCTAAAAAAAAATGTTCTGGCCCGTGTTAACCGTTTGCGCACGAATCACGAAGGTTCAGTGTCGGAGTTACTTAGTCCCGAGCGGCTTGGTCAAAGACGGACACGTCACCAGAAGCCGATGGAGGTGTAACAACAGCTGAGGTGTGTATATAGTATTGAAGTCTACTGTGTGCTCCGATTTTTACGTGAAAAGTCACTGGCCCTACTAATAATACGTAAGAAAAGAACATTTCATTGTAAATTAACACATCTTCATCATATTATTAGCATACAATCCAGTGTGCTTATTCTAGTAATCGATCACCTGTATCAACAATATGCACAGTAGCAAATACGATCTCGTACAAAAATATCAACAAATAGTTCTGTTGGTATTACTATGTAAGATACTTACAGCTTATCAGATGGTTGTCCTATTTTAGAAGTCTAGATGATTTCAACAACCATATTTTTATTACGTGCAGGCAAAGTGGTCCGTTCGCCGTTACTTCCAACTTTTATGAAACCGTGCTGAGATTATAATTCCAAGATATTCCTCCGCCTCATGAAAACAAAGCTTAGGGGTGTAAATGTGCCAAAAAATGTTTTCTATATTTTTAGGAAATTTTTTAATTGTGGTTTATTACATCAAATAGTACTTTAATAAAGGTATCAAAAACCATGGAAAATTAATTTACAAAAGTTAATAACGGTAAAGACAGGAATTACTCATTTATATGCAATGGCATAAAAAAATTACATTTATTTTTTTTCACAATTATTACGTTTATCTACAGCTCAAAGTAATTGTTAATGCCACTAGAAAAAGATGACGAAATTTCATGCAAATTCTTCTAAAGGTTTTGGACATAATGTTATTTTAAGTTTTACAATAAAGTTTAAATCCAAAATAGCTAGAAGTTAAATACCAATCGACGGCGAACAATATGCTAGACTACAAAGAAATATTTTCGTGGCATTCTTAAAACTTCAAAAGCCACTTTAGCTGGAGACAAACATAGTGCTCATAAGACTTTTTGAAATTTTTTTGGTACAAATTTTAAGGTTAAAATGCAGATAATTCTACTAAAAGAGTATGCCAGATTTGTTTTTAAACTAATTTGGCATTTTTATAAAATAGTTATTGATATTATATCGCAAAACGGCAAAATATCTTAAATACGCATAAAAAAAAATTTTTTGGCACTAGATCAGCCGTAACCGAATCTAGAAAATTATACAAAAGATACAACGCACCGCATTCGTGCGCACTCAGTGTAATAATATGTCGCATAAATACTATTCCTTACTAGGTATTGCCAACAAATCCATTTTATACTTGTTTTTATTAATATTAATTGTAAATTAATTATTATAATTTACACATAAAATACAAGTAGAAGTTCAATTTAATTAAAAAATAACGCACTTTAATGTTAACATAAGTATAAAACGTTTGTGATACATGGCATATTTAGGAAATAACTAAACACATCACACATGGGGTAATTTTTCAAAGGTTTGATTCAAGAAGAGCGAAGAAACCGCGCACAGACTATAATATTTCATCGTCTGAATTCATCCCAGTTATTTGGAATTAGCCGTAATGTAACGATGTCCGAATACCTTGAAGACACTGGCAACGTCATCATCGCCAGCAGTTTTCACGACGTTTACTGCAACGTAAGAGTACGTCGACTTCTCTTTGACCACACGATAGAAGCAAAACTATACGATATTCGATTATTGGAGTTTACCGTTTCTGTTGAAAGTCGTATGCCCAGAACATTAACTTACTTAGATACGCGTGCACGCGCAAACAACGATTTCAACAGATAATATTTTAGTAGGTGCTGTTCACGATAAAGTGAGCACTTTTGAAATCAACCTTAGAAAAAATTCACTGCTCCTGCCTGCATTTATTTCAACGGGCGCAATGAGTGACATGCGCCCAGTAAAGTTGGTAACGCTGGGGTGAAAGTAGTTCCATGTCTTATCGTCGAATTAAAAGTGTTTGGCAACCGTTTGAGATAACTTAAATTATTTATTTCGCTTTCAGTTAATTTTTTTTTTTTTTCAAAATGCATGTAAGAGTAAAAAATAGCAGATTTGTAAATTATTCACTTTTCTAACAATTCCACAGTTTCACTTGACTCGACGCGTGAAGAAATTGGCTCATGACAGTGTTGATTTTACATAACGCGGAAGAATACACAACGCGGATACAAGTACATCTTAAGCAGGACTTTCGAAATTGCTCAGTTTGCTGTGATCAGCCTATACACAGTCCTCTTGAAGAGTTCGGCCGGAGGGGGAAGGGGAAAGCCCGCCATGATCTTTTCCGCACTGATCGCCGCTGCACGAACACAGAAAAATAAACACGGCAATTTGTCTGGCTGCATTCACCTCACCGCAGGCGTAATTACCACCCCCCTCCCTCCTGGCACCACCCCTTCCCATGGAACATTAGTAATAGTGCACGCTCTTTTGTTTACGGCGCTTCAACTCGCCGTAATGGCCGCATACATTTGTAGGCTCGACGCCGCGGTCCTAGAACGCTTGGCTGTTAAGTGCGGTCTCCCGGGGATGAATTACTGTGATTGTCACATTCCGCGGTGAAGCGGAATTGTTAATTTAATATGTCGCCGCTTGTAATAAGTCCACAGAGCATTACAACCGGCAGTTCTACTTCACTTCTTCCTCTCTCCCTCAAAAAATAAACAAAGAGTACAACAGCGCCCGCAAGGAACGAGAAGTTTTGGAAACTCCTCCAAGCATTAAGGGTGTTGGCCACGGAAAAAAATGCGTTATTTTACATTTGTACCATGTACAGTTCAACTCGTAGACATAATCTGTGACTACTTTTATCTCAGATAAAAAAAATTTATTTTGCACGTTTTTTTCCCTTCAAAACGACATGTCGAAGTCAAGATTTCACTGTTTTGTGATGTATAAATAAAATAAAAAACTATGTGCAGGAAATTTAACGAAGGCAATTGAAATGTCTTATCTCATTAATTTTAAGGTACTCTTAGCAAAATTTATTTTACAAAATTTTTAGGGCCAGCCATAAATCAAAAATAGTGAAATTTTCAGCAACTTTTTTTTGAAATTGCAATAACATTACCTTGTGCGATTTTATATATACCTTAAAGATGATCTCCCTATCTTCTTTCAGAATGAAATATTTACTTTCCGTGCGTAANTGTGCGATTTTATATATACCTTAAAGATGATCTCCCTATCTTCTTTCAGAATGAAATATTTACTTTCCGTGCGTAAGGTAGTTTGCATTATTTGTACACACATAAAATAGTAAAATTGTGATTTTGACACGTATGTGCGCGAAAAATACTTGCTCATAAAATGTTTTGCTAGGAAAGAGAAATAAATGGTAATATCTAAAAGTTGAAAAGTATGTGATACAAATATATCATAAGTAGACACCTGAAAAATTCGCGAGTTCAATGACCTGCAGGCTGAAACTCTACAGTCTTATGTACAAATATGCCGATGTCAACTGCACATTGGATGTCTGCTGTCACAGGGGAAGGTGATAAATTGGGCCAGCGTTCTCCAGGAGGTGTNCGATGTCAACTGCACATTGGATGTCTGCTGTCACAGGGGAAGGTGATAAATTGGGCCAGCGTTCTCCAGGAGGTGTCAAACACCGTGTGGACCAATGGATGAAGTTATACAAACACACGTGTTTTGAATTCTAGCTTGTCCCAAAATGAATCAGCGAATTTTTCAGGTCTCTACTCATAAGATTTTTCGTGGCCAACGCTTTTGACGTATAAAAATAAGTAAATGCTTTTTTNAATTTTTCAGGTCTCTACTCATAAGATTTTTCGTGGCCAACGCTTTTGACGTATAAAAATAAGTAAATGCTTTTTTTTTCAACTTGTTCCGACTCCTTGTCAATGCTCTAGAACAAGTAGCACGTGGTGCATATGTAATGGCTATCACTGTACACAACAGGGATCAGATACTCGTGTTCTGAGCGTCTTCCTTGGGAGGAATATGATGTATTGACGCTGACGTCAACCAACTCGCAGTACTTTGTTCGTTGGTCACGTGAAGCATGCTCGACACAAGTACAGCACCGGTCAAGAACTGCAAAGATTGCAGCAGTTGAGCTAGTAAGTGAATTAGGGGTCAAGCGGGTTAAGGAATAAAGGTAGATAGACCAGGAGATGGCAACATCCATTGACGCTACTTACTCCTGTGTCCACATTCGCGGACCTGTTGCAAGGAACGGAAATTTATCGTCGATACTGTACACAGTGAGGGATCAGATCCCAACGTAGGCCAGATCCCAGGGCGCTCGCCTCCCACCACGGCGATCCGGGTTCGATCCCCGGCGGGTTCACTCCCGGATTTTCGGTTGTGGGAATCGTACTGGACGATGCAGCTTGCCGGTGGGTTTTCTCGGGGTGCTGCCGTTTCCCCCGCCCTTGCATTCCAGCGCCGCTCCATTCTAGGGCCTCATTTCTGTCATGCCCGGGGATGACGGTCACCTACGGGTCCCAGCTGGAAAGACCGTCACTCGGAGGGTGTTGCCTTGCCCTGGGTGCAATCCCCACACGCCATTATTATTATTATTATTTGTTAGGAACGTAAATTGGTTACTAAAGGTAAACTCACGCACTAATGTGTATAAAGGAAGAGACTTCAATACGATCTGCCATACATTTAAACAACACACACGCAATACGTCAATATTTAGAACTATTTTACTTAACTTGCTGCCAACGTAACTGGAAGCACGCTATAGTAAGGTTCAAGTGAGGAAATAATCTTGGTGCAGCTTTGAGGGAGGGACGGTAGGGGAGGGCTCTCTCGAACGCTCCCCGCTGGAGGGAGGGGAATCACTGCTGGCGCTATACATACCAAACTTATAGCATCACTCCCTTATACCGAGAGAGGTCGAATACCGCGCTGCGTGACCTAGCGTTTTTTTTTCGACAGGTAATATACACACGTGGAGCAGCTCTCGCCGAACCCCCACTCGGCTGCTGTCACTGCTGAACTGAACAGCCTCACCCCTTCGTGCATCTAACATTGGACTCTTCTGTCTCGCCCAACGCGTTAAGGACTTCTACGCATTTGGATTTCACACTAGCATGCGCAGTATGTATCTAAACAATTGTAACAAACTTGGGGGGGGGGGGGGGGGGGGGGAA
>NQII01000168.1:887058-904733 GCA_002778355.1 Clitarchus hookeri
AAAGTACTCACTTTACCGTGTGCGGTTCAACCATAAGATGGCGTGCGTTCTTGCAGTCTAGCCTGCCACACAAAGTGTATTTGCGAAAAGACACGGGCCTCTACTTGCGTATAACGGTAAGCGCCACTCTGACTGTAAGTTATATGTTTCCAGAAACTTCTTGCAGCACCGGCAACCAACGTATAGTCCGTTCGCGGTTACTTCAAACATTTGCGAAGCCCTGAAAAAAAAGTTCTACTTTTAGGAAATTCGTCCGCATCACGCGAACAAGCCCTAACCAAGTATAGAAATGTACACCAAAGGCTGCAACGCACCGCATTCGCTCGAACTCACTGTAATAATATTTTGCTATAACTAGGGCCAGTGACTTTTCGCGTAAAAATCTGAGCACACAGTAGACTTCAATACTATATACACACCTCAACTGTTGTTATACCTTCATTGGCTGCTGGTGCCGTATCCGTCTTTGACCAAGCCACTCAGGACTAAGTAACTACGACACTGAACCTTCGTGATTCGTGCGCAAACGGTTAACACGGGCCAGAACATTTTTTTAGCCAGTCAAAGAAGCTGGACGACCCTAAAGTGCTTTGGACTGTATCTTGTCTCGAAATCTTTTCGCGAAATATCACTGCCCCTACGCATAAGAACTATCTCTTACTAGGCATTATCAACGCTGTTTTTATTCATATTCACTTTTATTTATATATGAATTAAAAGTAAAAGTTTAACCAAAAAATAAGGTTTTTTTTATGTCAACATAAGTATAAAACGCTTGGTGATACGTAACGTATTTAGGAAACAACCAGAACGTCATAGGTGGGGTGATTTTTCAAAAGGTTCGATTCAAAAAGTGCGAAGAACCCGCGAATAGACTAAAAAACCAAAGCACAGCGCGTGTGCAGTTCGAAGATACTCCACTCCACGAGCCGCCACATTTGTAAGGTCGCGGTAATGACCAGTTATCTTTCATTCTTCATGTTCCTCCTCCGGCAGGGTGTTGCAAACTGGACAGATGGGCGCGTATTTATCACTCCACCCCACCCCATCCTCCCCCTCGACGAATGGGGCGAGTTCAAAACTTGAGGGGGGTGGTGGGTAGTTTACCGCCCACGCGAGCCGGACGACTGCCTTGGCTCGTTTTCGCCAGGCGGCCATGACGGAGCACACCTGCAGCAAGGCGGTTATGAACTCGCGGGGATTATTTATCTCCCCTCGTGACCCGCGACCTACCGCCTGGTTGCCGCATCGCGCGCAGATGGTCAGCTTTCTTCCGTCCCTCACAACTACCCCCACCTGCTGATCATTAGAGAGCTGGCGCGTCACTTGTTCTAGACTTCACTTAACCTTAAAAGTCACATAGCCTAAAGTGAGGTCACTTCGGCTACAAGTAATCTGGCATAAAGTAACCTATCCTGCAAAGTATACAGGGTGATTCTAAAATCATGGGACAAACATTGAGGGGTGGTAGAGCTTACTAAAACAAACAATCATTGTATAAGAATATACGGGCGGGAGTGACGCGTTGAGGCGCAAACACAAAACTAACACATGAAATGCAACACATTGTTTATTTACAACGTCGCCCCTAAATGCCTACCACCGACAGTAATGCAAGCTTGGTAGCGTAGGTGGAGTGATTGGCGAACAGATTCTAATACGCCCGGTATTTCACGCACGCCACCATTGTCAGCCAATCACGCCATATGTAGAGGTCGCCAAGCATGCGTGACTGTTGGTGGATGCATTTCCAGCAACTGTTTTAACATTTTCTGTACGGAATCACTCGTTAAGTATGCTGCTAATGAACATTTTATGTTTCCGTTAATGTGTTATGTTTTTGTGTTTGTGCCTCAACGCGTCACTTCCGCCCATATATTCCTATACAATAATTGTTTGTTTTAGTGAGCTCTACCACCCCTCAATGTTTGTCCCATGATTTTAGAATCATCCTGTATATATAAAGTAACCTAACTTATAAAGTTACGTGACCTTCAAATAATTTGGCATAGAGTAACTTGTACTTTAATTCAGTTCGCTTGCAAGTGAAGAGTAAAGAGATTTGGGTGGTTCTTAACACTGAGGGCTTGAGAGACGATGAGGCTGAAGCGAGGTGAGTATGGAGCAGCGCCGGAATGAGGGAGTGGGGAGAAAATGGAGATCCCCGAGAAAACCCGCCGACTAGCGCCATCGTCCGGCACGATTACAACGTGCGAAAATCCAGGAGCGACCCCNAGATCCCCGAGAAAACCCGCCGACTAGCGCCATCGTCCGGCACGATTACAACGTGCGAAAATCCAGGAGCGACCCCCTCCCCCCCGGCCGGGAATCGAACCTGGTTCGCCTAGGCGGGAGGTGAGTAGTCTAACCACTACACCACCGTGGCCCCCAACTACAAGTAATTTGGCTAACAATAGCTTGTTCTTTGAGTAATTTGGCCTACAAGTAATTTGGCTTAAGTAACTTGCCCTATAAGTCACATGTCCTACAACTAATCCGGGTTAAAGTAATGGGTCTGTAAGTTACTTGGAGCAAGATTTAATTGGCCTTAAAGTAAATTGTTCGTTACGTAACTTGTCCTACGCTTGTGACCCTTAACATAATTAGAAAAAAAAATAACAACTACATACATTGGATGATTTTCTAGGGTTTGATTCAAAAAGTCCGAAGAAACCGTAAATGGACTATGGGAAACATCTAATCTAGACCTTTTGGAATAGACAGTTATCCAACAGGTTGTAGGTACCATCTAANAAATGGACTATGGGAAACATCTAATCTAGACCTTTTGGAATAGACAGTTATCCAACAGGTTGTAGGTACCATCTAAATATTTTTTAATACAGATAATAACACCAACAGGACTATTTCTTGTATTTATCTCGTTGACTGTATTTGCTTCTCTGCGTATGGTTGCTGCAGCAGAACAATGCGTTTGCGTTCCTACTGCAAAACAGATACCACCAACACAGCAACTTTAACAATATCTGGATTGTTCCCACAACAACTTGGATTGTAATAACCTAACGATTTTCTGTTGCTGAAGCACTCAACCCCGATCACAGAACTGTTCAGTGCAAAAGGTGAAGTAGACGCCTATGTTGTGAGCTCCAGCAGCGCGTGTCAATTAAGACGCCCGTCTACCTGGAACTTTTTCCCACGTTTAGGCCGAGAAGCGCGGGAGCGATAAGGGCGACACTGCCACGCGCATCAAGTACGCCATCGCCGCTAAGCGCAAGGCTCTGAACTGGCGTGCAGTGTTCTCGTCGTGCTGCGTGTACCTATGGGACTTTCAGCGGTGACCATATTATTTTATTAGTGGGAAGTCTTTAGGAAGGTTCAGTGCAGGCCCCTATAGTAGTTTTGTATGTATCTGATGCGTGCATTTTGAGCTACAGCGCCTTGGAAAGGCCGTTTTTAGCGGTTTTGGAGTACTCTGAATTGATGTTTCTAACGTACGTGATATTTTGAAAGTACTTAACAGCTGTCGTCTGAAGTGTTTGTTCTTTTAGTAGATCAGCACGTTGGACGCACGCTTAATAGTTTCGTTGAAAAACGTGTATTTCGAACACTCTGCAACGCAGTTCAAGCGCCAGGTAGACGGGCGCCTTAAATGGCGTCACTAACCAGCAAGATGCTGGATCGGCCGTTCGCCATTCGGCGCCCGATACGAGTAGGTAATAAATAAGAGATCTGGTACACAAACCCTCAAATTTTCGAACCTCACTTTTCACATACATTCTAGTGGATTTGAAGTCAAGTCTTGACCCTTTACGGCACTCTTTCATTTGCTGCTTCAGGCGTTGCAACGAAACAACACCTATTTACTTGTCACTGACAATAAGCTGTAGCATATGTATGTTTGGCTACAGTAATATGAACCAATTATGACCTAGATAAGTAAGAAGGTTCACGAATCATTTACCCACAGGTAGGACCATTGGTCATTGAGCTTCGCAGTGTACAGTACAGACCAAAAATTACCTACACGTGCGTAATGTACACAATTGTGTGGTATGTAGATGTGTTTACACATTTTTGTGGACTTTTACCAGGGTTAAAAACGGCGTTTAAGCACACAAGACTAATTTTTCTTNCCCGATACAAGTAGGTAATAAATAAGAGATCTGGTACACAAACCCTCAAATTTTCGAACCTCACTTTCGACATACATTCTAGTGGATTTCAACTCAAGTCTAACCCTTTACGGCCCTCTTTCATTTACTGCTTCAAGCGTTGCGGACAAAAAAAAATTATGATGTGTGCTGTACTTAAGTCGAAACAACACTTATTTCGTTGTTACTGACAATAACTCGAGCGCACTGGGCCGTCTACTCGAGCACACTGGGCCGTGTTTGTGCTATGGTTATGCCACTATGCTTAATTTCACGTGAAAGAAGGACTCACGCAGTACGCGTTAGGTATGCATGATTAAAATCACTAGGTTTTCCAATTAGATTCTGTTCGGCCCAGCATGGCGGATTTCAAAAACGCAAGTTCCCGGTGTTACCCTGCGNCAATTAGATTCTGTTCGGCCCAGCATGGCGGATTTCAAAAACGCAAGTTCCCGGTGTTACCCTGCCGATTCAAACGAGCCGATTTAGCTTTTTGTTTGTGTCAGATTAACATACAGTAGAAAGAAGTGCTTCTGGTATAACCTTTTAATACGTATCGGCCACCAGGAGGGGAGGTTTGGTGAGGCCAGCGCCGGTTCCCCCGCGAACTTGTTACTGACAATAACCTGTAGAATATACAGTATGTTTGGCTACAGAAATATGAACCAATTATGACCTAGATAAGTAAGAAGGTTCACGAATCATTTACCCACAGGTAGGACCATTGGTCATTGAGCTTCGCAGTGTACAGTACAGACCAAAAATTACCTACACGTGCGTAATGTACTTAATTGTGTGGTATGCAGATGTGTTTACACATTTTTGTGGACTTTTACCAGGGTTAAAAACGGCGTTTAAGCACACAAGACTAATTTTTCTTNAGATGTGTTTACACATTTTTGTGGACTTTTACCAGGGTTAAAAACGGCGTTTAAGCACACAAGACTAATTTTTCTTGAATTACTTTTAAATAGCTATTATGTATCTAATTATTATTATTATTTTTAGTAGACGATGTTTGCAACAAATATGTGCCGCTCTAAACCCATTTGGAGTATGCGGCAGTCGAAGAAAAATTATATTCCACGGGAACAAAAAATGGCTTAACGCAAAACATAAAAAAAATATAAAAAATCGCAATCGACTCAAGGAAAAACATGAAGAAAAAAAAATAATTGTACCTATTCTGGTGCAGTTATTTCAAAAGGCTATTTTAGCACCACACATTGCCACTAACGGCCTTTTTTAAAATAAAAACGCCCATCTGTGGTGGCAAAACAGCCGTTTGAAATAATTGCACCAGAAAAGGTAGAAATATTATTATTTTTTCATATATTCCGTTGAGTCAATTAATAAAGAGATAGTTTTTTGTTTTTTAAGATATTTGTTATTTTTTATGATGCTTATTTTTTAAACCTGAGTTTAAATCTATTATACGTAATATAAGTCAAAAGCGAGGTTCAAAAATCTGGAGGTCTGTGTGCCAGATCTCTTATTTGTTATCTGCTGATACGTATTTACCAGCAAGCAACCTAGACAGCAGTGAGCGAGTGAAGAGATTCCGAAGCATCTAAACATCGAGGTCTTGAGAGCCGATGAGGTTGAAGCGAGGTGTGTATGGGGAGCTGCTCCGGAATGAATGGGCGGGGGGAAACGGGAGACCACCGAGAAAACCCGCCTACCAGCGGCATCGTCCGGGCACGATTCCCACTTGCGAAAAACCGGGGCGAACAACCGGCCGCGGGGACTGAACCCGGTTCCCGGACAACAGGGAAACTTCCGCGGCACGCAGCAGCCAATCAGAAACGTGATCCTCGCGCAGCCAATCAGAAGGATCCTCCTCGCCATTTCGTCTCTGTGTACTCGTCTGCTCTGCGGCTCGCGCTTCCTTACGTCCGGGTGTCGACTACTCCGCGCCTCTGGGACTCAAAAGCGTGCACCATCCTCCAGGAAGGTGGTCGTTTGAACCAGTCACGTGGTACCACCTCCCCCCGCTCCCCGTACCAACGACCCAGTAACTTNTCCAGGAAGGTGGTCGTTTGAACCAGTCACGTGGTACCACCTCCCCCCGCTCCCCGTACCAACGACCCAGTAACTTCACTCCGGGATTGATTTATCTGTCTTCCGAGACGCAACAACTCGCGGTACCCCTAGCACGTAACCACGCAAATTAACGGATTCATTCCTCACAGCTTGTCACTACCAGATGCCAGCGTTCTTCGTATTTATGAGCCCAGCCACGGCGGGGTGAAAGACAATAAATAATAAAAATTAAAAAAAAATCTCTGCAAAGATTTCGGCTCAAGTTAACAGCGAGGTCTTGCGGGGGTTTTTCTTCGCCNCGTCCGGGTGTCGACTACTCCGCGCCTCTGGGACTCAAAAGCGTGCACCATCCTCCAGGAAGGTGGTCGTTTGAACCAGTCACGTGGTACCACCTCCCCCCGCTCCCCGTACCAACGACCCAGTAACTTCACTCCGGGATTGATTTATCTGTCTTCCGAGACGCAACAACTCGCGGTACCCCTAGCACGTAACCACGCAAATTAACGGATTCATTCCTCACAGCTTGTCACTACCAGATGCCAGCGTTCTTCGTATTTATGAGCCCAGCCACGGCGGGGTGAAAGACAATAAATAATAAAAAAAAATTATCTGCAAACATTTCGGCTCGAGTTAACAGCGAGGTCTTGCGGGGGTTTTTCTTCGCCGGACAAGCGTGTGCGCCGATGTATTTCTCGTGCGCTATCAGGAGCTCCTTTTACAAACGGCTAAGATTAAACGGCAGCCCCCTGTGTACGTACCGCGTGGGGGATGACTAACTAATTACCTGTCCCGCGCGAACGTAAGCGAGGCAGTCGGCTCGGGAATTTATGAGAACTCGTTAGAACGTATTGAACGTGGCAGTAAGTTACTTTCGGTTAATGTTGCGCACATCAAAAGCGCCGACTGTTTTTCGAAACGGTTACGCAAACAGTGTGGCCAGCGCTGCTGAGAAAGCTGAAGTAGAGATAATCGTGGGTTCGAGTCTTGGTTTCGGCAATGATTTCTATGAGGCTGTGCCTGGTGTTGTAAACATCGCCCTGAAATTTCTCGAAATGTTTATAAACTGTTATTCTTTATCCCCGAAATTCTTTCACTTCAAAGGGGAGAAGATATGATATGATGATTAAAGAATATGAAGATACTATAAGAAAGAAGTAGATGAAGAAGAATAAGAAGGGGAGGAAACAAGAAATAATAGGAAGAGGAAGAGGGAATGAAGAAGAAGAAGACTCTAGATAAAGATTAGGCGTCCCGACGAACGTGGGTATTATAGGAAGTAGCTCTTAGGAAGATGAAGTGAAGAAGAAGAGAGAAATAAGAACTACAGGAGTAAGAAAATAGAAACAAACAAATCAGAGAAATAAATAAGAACATGAAGAAGAAGAATAGAAGATGAAGTTGTTGATGAGGTGGATGAAGAGAATAAGAAGAAGAACAAAAGAAAATAAGAATAAGAAGTAAAGATGGTTAAAAAGACAACGGGTTTTAAAGAATGATAAAAAAAGAAAGAATAATAAAAAGAAGATTAAGAATCCATAAGAAAGAAAANGAAGAATAGAAGATGAAGTTGTTGATGAGGAGGATGAAGAGAATAAGAAGAAGAACAAAAGAAAATAAGAATAAGATGGTTAAAAAGACAACGGGTTTTGAAGAATGATAAAAAAAGAAAGAATAATAAAAAGAAGATTAAGAATCCATAAGAAAGAAAAAGATGAAGAAGAAGAAGAATACGAAGGTGTGGAATAAAGGAAAAGGAAAATAATCAAAAACCTTGGATGGCCTTTGGCTAAGAGAGGTAAGGTGGAAATTAATTAATTAATTATTACTTCAAAGGGGGCCGCGGTGGCTGAGTGGATAAGTTTGCTCGCACCCCACCAAGGCGAAACGGGTTCAATCCTCGGCCGAGCCGCTCCCGGACTTTCACACGTGGAAATCGTGCCGGACGATGCCGCTGGTCGGCGGGTTTTCTCGGAGATCTCCCGTTTCCCCCCGCTCTTTCCTTTCTGCGCCGCTCATCGGCTCTCAAGACCTCGTTGTTAAGAGCCGCCCAAATCTCTTCACTCACTTCCCTTCAACTCTTAGAAATTGTTTTAACGCTTCCTATAGGCTACACACTGAATGTCCGAAGTTTCCTAGAACGTCATCCAACGATGAATTTGTGGCTACCGTGTTCGTGTATTGGTTTGTATATAGTAGTTTAGGGTTGCAGCATTTTAGAGCAAAGCGAACGATAATGGCTGTTGTTTCTTATGAAGATTTTCACACCCTCACAGGGACGTAGATGTGTTCTTATATTTTTGTGGGCTCTTACTAGGTTTTAAAACGGTGTTTCCGCCCACAAAAATTTATTTTTTAATTACTTCTAAATAGCTATTATTGATTAAATATTATTATATTTTAAATAAACGATATTCCCAATAAGTACATATATGGCTGTGTAAACCAATTTCGAGTACGCGGCCGTCGAAGAAAAATTACATTTTACGAGAACCTATACATTTTTATTACACCTACACATACGTACAATTTCTAGAATATTGTCTTTTTTTTTTAATTCTCGACAATTATCTTCAACTTTTGCGAAACGAGTTTAGAGTCGAAAAAGAGTACCGCACACAAAAAGTCTAATGTTGTGGCAACAGTATTAATGTTATTACAACATTAATTATTTATTATCTGTGAGCCGGCAGTAACTAGTGTTGCTTATAATGTAATNCTCATCGGCTCTCAAGGCCTCGCTGTTACGAGCCGCCCAAATATCTTCACTCACTTCCCTTCAACTCTTAGAAGAAATTTTTTTAACGCTCCCTATACACACTGAATGTCCGACGTTTTCTAGAACGTCATCCAACGATAAATTTGTGGCTACCGTGTTCGTGTATTGGTTTATATATAGTAGTTTAGGGTTGCAGCATTTTAGATGTAAAGCGCACTATAATGGCTGATATTTCTTGTGAAGATTTTCACACCCTCATAAGGACGTAGATGTGTTCCTGTATTTTTGTGGGCTCTTGCTAGGTTTTAAAACGGTATTTCAGCACACAAAAAAATATTTTTTAATTACTTCTAAATATCTATTATTAATTAAATATTATTGTATTTTAAATAAACGATATTCCCAATAAGTACATATATGGCTATGTAAACCAATTTGAAGTATGCGACCGTCGAAGAAAAAATATATTTTACGAGAACCTATACATTTTTATTACACTTACACATATGTACAATTTCTAGAATATGTTTTTTTTTTTTTTCAATTCTCGACAATTATCTTCAATTTTTGCGAAATGAGTTTAGAGTCGAAAAAGAGTACCACACAGAAAAAAGTCTAATATTGTGGTAACAGTATTAATGTTATTACAACATTAATTATTTATTATTCTCTGAGCAGGCAGTAACTAATGTTGCTGTTAATGTATTATATAATCCATTCACGGTTACTTCACACTTTGCTGAAGTCCTGCTGAAGTTCTACTTCCAGGATATTCCTCCGCTTCGTGCAAAACAAGCTTAATTAAGTATAGGTAGGGGCAGTGATATTTCGCGAAAAGATTTCGAGACAAAATACAGTTCAAAGCACTGTAGGGTCGTCCAGCTTCTTTGATTGGCTAAAAAATGTTCTAGNCACAAAAAGTCTAATGTTGTGGCAACAGTATTAATGTTATTACAACATTAATTATTTATTATCTGTGAGCCGGCAGTAACTAGTGTTGCTTATAATGTAATATATAATCCATTCACGGTTACTTCACACTTTTCTGAAGCCCTGCTAAAGTTCTACTTCCAGGATATTCCTCCGCCTCGTGCAAACTAAGCTTTACTAAGTCTAGAAAATTACACCAAAGGACAACGCACCGAATCCGTGCGCACCCAGTTGCAATAATATTTTGCATGAGAACTATTTCTTACTATGCGCTACCAACACATACGTTTTCTCATTGTTTTTATTCTTATTTTTTTATAAATGAAATATTATAATTTGAAAACAAAAAAACAGGTAAAACTTCAATTTAACGAAAAATAAGGTACTTTCATGTTAGCAGAGGTATAGAACGCTTATGATAAATGGCACATTTAGGAAATAACTAAATACAGGGTACGTCCTATGGGGTGATTTTTCAAAGGTTTGATTCAAAAAGTGCGCAGAAACCGTGAATAGGCTATACTGCTTAGCTATTGTGTTAATGTAACATTAAAATAGTAACTTAACAAAATTATATCATTTCTGTACCATCAACTTTAAGGTTGTGATCATGTTGCAGCAAAACAAATTATGTGTTGAACTGATGATAACATTTGTGTTAAAAATGTTCTTGTATTTGAGTTGCTTTAAAAAAAAACATTCCTATGTAAAATAAACTAAGTACTGTTATTTCGTCACAAAAAGAAATATTACCAAAGAAAAAAAAATACAAATTGGAGGGGATTCGAACCCACGCCATGTGAGGACTTAAAATTTACCAATTTACATAACCAAGCGTCTTACCAACTGCACTATCTTGATTTTTAAACTAACATTCGTATTTTAAGTATTGAATACAACATAACGACAGACTGCAGTTTTCTTTCGTTACGTGGAAATATATTTATGTTCTATAAATATATGTATAATTCGCACACGTAAACTGCNTGCAGTTTTCTTTCGTTACGTGGAAATATATTTATGTTCTATAAATATATGTATAATTCGCACACGTAAACTGCTCTGCAGGGCTTGAGAGCTCGTCTAAGCTACATTTGGTTTTCAAACTATGCTTTGAAATTTAAATACAGTGGTTCCATTTAACGAGGTTATCGCTGTTCATTACTATCCGCCATTCTTACGACGCCAAGTCAGTGTAACCTTGCGTGGGTTGGACATTTATTTAATGTTGCGGTAACACAAAATATAACTTGTTCTTCCCGTTAATATTAGTGTAATACAACTTTTGGTTGCGGCAACATTACTTAGAGGCTTTGTTAACATTAACACTTCAACAGCATGTTTGCATTACAGGAATATAATAACGCTTAACATTAAGTAACTTTGTCGCGGCGTTATTAACGTTACTACAAACATAAACGACTAAAGAAATGCCTCAATAGTAATTTCTTTGTTGCAGCAATATTAGACTTTTTTTCTGTGCGGGATGTAAAATTGCAGTGCTGTTAAAGGCTGTTAACAAACGTCAGAATTGCATTGACTTTACTCCAAAATCGGTTTAGCGCTACGACAGAGTAGATAAGTAGACAGAGGCTAAATATCACCGTGGTTACTTTGATGCTGGCGTACTTACTCTCTGATTGGCTGCAAAAGGCTTTGGGAACGGGTCCTATGTCTGACTGGCTACTGCGTCCCGCNTCATCGGCTCTCAAGGCCTCGCTGTTACGAGCCGCCCAAATATCTTCACTCACTTCCCTTCAACTCTTAGAAGAAATTTTTTTAACGCTCCCTATACACACTGAATGTCCGACGTTTTCTAGAACGTCATCCAACGATAAATTTGTGGCTACCGTGTTCGTGTATTGGTTTATATATAGTAGTTTAGGGTTGCAGCATTTTAGATGTAAAGCGCACTATAATGGCTGATATTTCTTGTGAAGATTTTCACACCCTCATAAGGACGTAGATGTGTTCCTGTATTTTTGTGGGCTCTTGCTAGGTTTTAAAACGGTATTTCAGCACACAAAAAAATATTTTTTAATTACTTCTAAATATCTATTATTAATTAAATATTATTGTATTTTAAATAAACGATATTCCCAATAAGTACATATATGGCTATGTAAACCAATTTGAAGTATGCGACCGTCGAAGAAAAAATATATTTTACGAGAACCTATACATTTTTATTACACTTACACATATGTACAATTTCTAGAATATGTTTTTTTTTTTTTTCAATTCTCGACAATTATCTTCAATTTTTGCGAAATGAGTTTAGAGTCGAAAAAGAGTACCACACAGAAAAAAGTCTAATATTGTGGTAACAGTATTAATGTTATTACAACATTAATTATTTATTATTCTCTGAGCAGGCAGTAACTAATGTTGCTGTTAATGTATTATATAATCCATTCACGGTTACTTCACACTTTGCTGAAGTCCTGCTGAAGTTCTACTTCCAGGATATTCCTCCGCTTCGTGCAAAACAAGCTTAATTAAGTATAGGTAGGGGCAGTGATATTTCGCGAAAAGATTTCGAGACAAAATACAGTTCAAAGCACTGTAGGGTCGTCCAGCTTCTTTGATTGGCTAAAAAATGTTCTAGTCCGTGTTAACCGTCTGCGCACGAATCACGAAGGTTCAGTGTCGGAGTTACTTAGTCCTGAGTGGCTTGGTCAAAGACGGACACGGCACCAGCAGCCAATGGAAGTGTAACAACAGCTGAGGTGTATATATAGTATTGAAGTCTACTGTGTGCTCCGATTTTTACGCGAAAAGTCAATGGCCCTAAGTATAGAAAATTACACCAAAGGAAAGGACAACGTACCGAATCCGTGCGCACTCAGTTGCAATAATATTTTGCATGAGAACTATTTCTTACTATGCGCTACCAACACATACGTTTTCTCATTGTTTTTATTCTTATTTTTTTATAAATGAAATATTATAATTTGAAAACAAAAAAACAGGTAAAACTTTAATTTAACGAAAAATAAGGTACTTTCATGTTAGCAGAGGTATAGAACGCTTATGATAAATGGCACATTTAGGAAATAACTAAATACAGGGTACGTCCTATGGGGTGATTTTTCAAAGGTTTGATTCAAAAAGTGCGCAGAAACCGTGAATAGGCTATACTGCTTAGCTATTGTGTTAATGTAACATTAAAATAGTAACTTAACAAAATTATATCATTTCTGTACCATCAACTTTAAGGTTGTGATCATGTTGCAGCAAAACAAATTATGTGTTGAACTGATGATAACATTTGTGTTAAAAATGTTCTTGTATTTGAGTTGCTTTAAAAAAAAAACATTCCTATGTAAAATAAACTAAGTACTGTTATTTCGTCACAAAAATAAATATTACCAACGAAAAAAAAAATACAAATTGGATGGGATTCGAACCCACGCCATGTGAGGACTTAAAATTTTCCAATTTACGTAACCCGCCGTCTTACCAACTGCACTATCTTGACTCGTTAAACTAACTTTCGTATTCTAAGTATCGAATACAACATAACGACAAACTGCAGTTTTCTTTCGTTACGTGGAAATATATTTATGTTCTATAAATATATGTATAATTCGCACACGTAAACTGCTTTGCAGGGCTTGAGAGCTCGTCTAAGGTACATTTGGTTTTCAAACTATGCTTTGAAATTTAAATACAGTGGTTTCATTTTACGAGGGTATCGCTGTTCATTACTATCCGCCATTCTTACGACGCCAAGTCAGTGTAACCTTGTGTTGGTTGGACATTTATTTAATGTCGCAGTAAAACAAAATATATCTTGTTCTTCCTGTTAATATTAGTGTAACACAACTTTTGGTTGCGGCAACATTACTTAGAGGCTTTGTTAACATTAACACTTCCACAGCATGTTTGCATTACAGGAATATAATAACGCTTAACATTAAGTAACTTTGTCGCGGCGTTATTAACGTTACTACAAACATAAACGACTAAAGAAATGCCTCAATAGTAATTTCTTTGTTGCAGCAATATTAGACTTTTTTTCTGTGCAGGATGTAAAATTGCAGTGCTGTTAAAGGCTCTTAAGAAACGTCGAAATTGCATTGACTTTACTTCAAAATCGGTTTAGCGCTACGACAGAGTAGATAAGTAGACAGAGGCTAAATATCACCGTGGTTAGTTTGATGTTNTGATGCTGGCGTACTTACTCTCTGATTGGCTGCAAAAGGCTTTGGGAACGGGTCCTATGTCTGACTGGCTACTGCGTCCCGCGAAAGGTTCCTTATTGGCTGGGCCCCCGTCTGACGGATACGTTACCGGGCCCTGATTGGCGAACTGCGCTCCGGCGTGTTGCTGGGTAGTGAAGCTGTTTTGCAGGCGTGTGTGGCAGGAGTTGGCGTGACAAGCGTCTATCTCACCTCTGCGTTCTTAAGGCCCCCGTCTGACGGATACGTTACCGGGCCCTGATTGGCGAACTGCGCTCCGGCGTGTTGCTGGGTAGTGAAGCTGTTTTGCAGGCGTGTGTGGCAGGAGTTGGCGTGACAAGCGTCTATCTCACCTCTGCGTTCTTAAGGCCCCCGCCTGACGGGCGCTTGAACTGCGTTGCGGTGTGTTTGGAATAATCGTTTTTCTAAGAAACTATTAAACGCACGTCCAATGTGCTTGCTGTTCTACGGAAAGAATGCACAATTCAGACGAGGCCTGTTGAGTGCTTTCAAGACCACCATTTCAGAGCACTCCTAAAATGACTATAAAAAAAACTGCTTTTTCAAAGAGATGCTTTTCAAAATATACGCGTCAGATACATACAAAACTACACAACGACCCTGCGTTGAACCTTCCTACAGACTTCCCACCAATAAGATAATACTGTCACCGCTAAAAGTGCCGTGGGCACGCGCAGTGCGACGAGAACACTGCACGTCAGTTGAGAGCCTTGCGCATAGCGGCGATGTCAGGGGCAGCGGTGGCGTGGTGTCCAGGGCGCTCGCCTCCCACCACGGCGATCCGGGTTCGATCCCCGGCGGGTTCACTCCCAGATTTTCGCATGTGGGAATCGTGCTGGACGATGCCGCTTGCCGGTAGGTTTTCTCAGGGTACTCCCGTTTCCCCCGCCCTTGCATTCCAGCGCCGCTCCATTCTAGGGTCTCATTTATGTCGTGCCCGGGGATGACGGTCACCTACGGGTCCTAGCTGGAAAGACCGTCACTCGGAGGGTTGTTGCCTTGCCCTGGTTGCACTCCCCACACGCCGTTATTATTATTATTATTAGCGGCGATGTCGCACATGATGCGCTTGGCAGTGTCGCCCTTATGGCTCCCGCGCTTCTCTCGGCCTCGGAGGCGGGAAGAAGTGCTAGGTGGGTGGGGGCATTTCTGTGATGGTACACAAATCAGCGAAGTCTACCCCGCAGGCCGTTGCTCTCGAGGATTCTCCACGTCTGTGGTGGCGTCACGTCCGGCTCGAGCCAGCGATACTCGCCGATGTTTCGCTTCTGTGACCGTCAACCCCTTAACATATTATCCCGAGTGTACTCGTTCACGTCTGACATGTTGCAGAGTACGTAAAACCATGGTCGGTGCTGTACAGGTCCCGAAGCTAGAGCCAACGCAGACAGCGCCTTTCCTTGGGCGATGCTACTGGCTGCCACAGACGTAACAGGTATTTCATCATTGGTGGAGACCTGAGAAACTCGCGAGTTCAACGACCTGTAGGCTATACTCCAATGTCGTATGTAAAACCGTGTTAAGATCACTGTTCATTGGTTGCTTGTTGTATTAGCGGAAGACGGTGATTGGGTCTGCATTTTGTCGTGCGTTTATTATTGGCTCAGAGTTGCCCAGGAGATGTAAACTAATGGGTGGACCAATAGCATAAGCAATACAAATGTACGAGGTTTTGACATCTAGCCTGTCACGAAATGAAACAGCGAATTTTTCAGGTCTATAATCATTGGTTGTTTCTTGTGGCCAAGGATCTAATGAATATTATTATTTGGGCTACACAAAGTGTCAGCTGGTATCAGAAGTTCGTAGGTACTGTTCACACCAAAAGTTCTTCTTTCGCAACACTTGGACTGGAAAAATGAACGTGAACGTTAAGAGGTTTAAACGTTCCGTGTTAGCGCCCGGTAGGCGTGTCTTGGAGGTGTTCGGCACATCGTAACAGCACCCGGGGAAACACGACGGCTGCAGGGGAATCGGTGGAAATTACAGCCCTCCAGGCTGCACTGTGGGAACCGTCGATAGCCAAGAACAGGTTACACCCAAGCACACCGGGGTGGAAATTACGTATTCCACAACGCAACCAGGGCTAAAAGTCTTCCGCGTCGTGATCGTTTAGTGCTGATGTGCCGGGGCGATTACAGCCACGAGCGGAGGAGCTCATGAGGGCGAGGCCGTAAATGAAACCAATCTGCAGGGCGGGCGAGCATTTTGGTAGCGCAACGGGCTGTCTTCGCCTCTCACCGGAAGCGTGTCGTTAACGCGAGGAATATCCCTCCGCCCTCTTTAAGAGAGTCGTGACGCACCGCGCACACGCTATAAGATCGCAGAGTACTTAACAACACGGAGGTGAAACAGCCACACGTACACGCCAGCAATATGGCGCCACAACACAGTGACGTGTCTGGACCACAGACCAAAGACGAGACTGACAGGTTCTTCGTGTTCTGCGCATGCGTCCAGCACTGACCTAAGCCAAACCAACACAACCTGTCAATGTAAGATTGTCAGTGATTAACGTGTTTGTTTATATCTGAATTTTCAAAAGACAAACACTTTTACACGAATTAAATACATTTATTAATTTACAAATTGGCCATGAGAAGTACACAAACATCTCATAGCACGTGTTGTAACTAAAGACCTGCGAAATTCGCGTTAATATTTAGTGACAAACTAAACATAACTGCTCTATACATAGGGGCAATGGTATTTCGCGAAAAGATTTGGAGACAAATACAGTCCAAAGCACTGTAGGGTCGTCCAGCTTCTTCGATTGGGTAAAAAATGTTCTGGCGCGTGTTAACCGTTTGCGCACGAATCACGAAGGTTCAGTGTCGGAGTTACTTAGTTCTGAGTGGCTTGGTCAAAGACGGACACGGCACCAGCAGCCAATGGAGGTATAACAACAGCTGAGGTGTGTATATAATATTGAAGTTCCGATTTTTACGCGAAAAGTCACTGGCCCTACCTATACATATCTGAGAGCAACCCGCGAGGTCATTGGCTGCTTCGCTTTATACGAAGTCGTCTGCCTGTGAGACAGGAGATTGGTCAGTCCACCACTCGTCGTCTGTTATTTTCTGGACTGTCCTTGGGAAAAGACTTCACAAACTGTTAGCCAATGGCAGAAGTCAATTGAGCATATAGCGTCTTGTAGCTTAGCCTGTTCCCAGAAAATAACGCGGATTTTGCATGTCCCTAGTCATAACATTTAGGTCTGGTGCCCGTAGGTGGACATAACCTTTAGGCGAAATGTCGTTACAACAAACTCTGTAGGACAAACGACTTTAGACCTACTGCCGCATCCCCCTTAAATATTGCGTGCCTCGCGCTTCTAGCTCTCCACCTGTTCTGCGCGCAGGAGCGTTGCTGGTGGACTATCTGCAGGGGAGATCTCCCGACTACCCGCGTCGTCGTGATCACTGCTGGATTTAGGGAAGGGTTTGGGGGGGGGGGAGATTTGTTCTCTAACCCGGCAATTTGTGTAGGTGTGTGATGGCTAGGCGGGGGAAGTGGATATCCCGTCGTGCCCTTCGCGATGGGTTAAGAGCCGGCCTTCAGCCGATGATGTCGGGGGCTCACGCCCAATAAGAAGAATTACAGCTCCGGAGGCGGTCGTCCAACACGCCGAGAGCTCTCTTGACCCGGGGATAACTGCGATACCCC
>NQII01000168.1:907048-936882 GCA_002778355.1 Clitarchus hookeri
CACGCATCAGATACATACAAAACTACTATAGGCGCCTGCACTGAACCTTCCTAAAGACTTCCCACTAATAAAATAATATGGTCACCGCTGAAAGTCCCATAGGTACACGCAGCACGACGAGAACACTGCACGCCAGTTCAGAGCCTTGCGCTTAGCGGCGATGGCGTACTTGATGCGCGTGGCAGTGTCGCCCTTATTGCTCCAGCGCTTCTTGGCCTAGACGTGGGAAAAAGTTCCAGGTAGACGGGCGCCTTAAGGTTCCCGCCTATCTGGGGCATTTTTCTGCGTTTCAGCACAAGAAGCGCGGGAGCGATAAGGGCGACACTGCCACGCGCATCAAGTACGCCATCGCCGCTAAGCGCAAGGCTCTGAACTGGCGTGCAGTGTTCTCGTCGTGCTGCGTGTACCTATCACTATTATTTTATTGGTGGAAAGTATACAGGAAGGTTCAACGCAGGGCCCTTGAGTATGCGTACATATTGAGATACAGCGCGTTGAAAAAGCCGTGGTTATGAGTATTGTAGTACTCTGAAGTGGTGTTTCTAATGTGCGTGACATTTTGAAAGCGCTCAATAGCCCTCGTCTGAAATGTGTGTTCTTTTCGTGGATCAGCACATTGGACGCACTTTTAAAAGCTTCGTGGAAAAGCCAGTATTTCAAACACACTGCAGCGCAGTTCAAGCGCCAAGTACTCTCTTGTCTCATGTAACTTGACAAGATTTTGACAGATCGACGAAAGTAGTGCCAAATGCGTACTTTTCGTTTATGTATCCTTTCGCCATCAGCTGATGCGTCAAGTGGAGACTGTATTTTTTATCAACACTCTGTCAGCTAATCCACTTGCCATTGCACTGTAATTCTAGACAAAGTTTAAGGTATTGATAGGCTGACAGCTGTCTAAGAAATTCTTAGGTTATAAAAGTAAAAATATAAAACCTTNACAAAGTTTAAGGTATTGATAGGCTGACAGCTGTCTAAGAAATTCTTAGGTTATAAAAGTAAAAATATAAAACCTTCCAAAAAAATTAAATATTTGCTAACTATTTTTTTTATATATCCGAGACAGCGAATTTGGGTTGATATTTGCGAGACGGTAAGTGTAGTTCTTATCACACTTTGAACGTTACAGCTGATATGTTAAGAATTGAAATAAAAATAATTTTGGGAACTTGCTTGACAACGCACTTTCATTCGCCAACTCACAAACGACTTTTGCAAAGCGGGCGGGAGTACAGCATGGCGTGAAATGGACGTAGACGTAACGGTTACCAGCCCAAAGGAAATTACTGGTAATCAAAATCGCTGTACACGGAAATACATGTTACTATAAAAATTATACAGAGGTCGCGAGAAAATAAAACCATTGGCATATGTTCGTAAATTTGTTATTTTACACAAGAAAGCTATATTTTTCTGGCTGGTTAGTNAAACCATTGGCATATGTTCGTAAATTTGTTATTTTACACAAGAAAGCTATATTTTTCTGGCTGGTTAGTGCTTCCGGAGAGAGACAGATGGCGCGCATCGCATGGCAGATAGCGCTTTTGTGAGCAGAACGCGTTTCTCAACTGGTAGCAACATGTTGGCCTGCTTCCTGATCCCGTCTTTTTAAAAGTTGACTTTTCTCCTATTACTGGCTCGAAACAACACGAGTTTGAAATACATTTCATGAAATTATTAAAAAAAAAAAAAATTCAACAATATCCTACGATATTTCTTTAGACTTTTGGAATTAATATCAAGCGTGTATGGAAAGCATGGATGGAGAGTGGGGATACGACGAGAAAAGAAATCCCAAGGTTTGAAGTTGTTTAATATTAATAAGAATCCTTTTAATGTGCATTTATTTTTTAACACCTATACATTACTATTTTAGTACGAAGTTTAGATTGTAACACTAAAAACCATTGTTTTATGACCACGTTAAATAAAATGTATTAATTAATCTAAGAACTCTTTCTTATCCGCGTATTTTCCCGCATGTCTGATGTGCGTCTGCAGTGCATTCAGAATAGCCAACGTAATATTAATTTTTGTTCGTTCATGCATCAGCTGATACAGGATTTTGTAAATNGCAGTGCATTCAGAATAGCCAACGTAATATTAATTTTTGTTCGTTCATGCATCAGCTGATACAGGATTTTGTAAATGGCGCCTTGTTTGTTTCGTATACGTCAATTGCCACTCACTGACTGTCAAAATCTCGCAAAATTATATGAGATGGCTGGAGCCTTAAGTCATCGACAGAAAGTNAATTGCCACTCACTGACTGTCAAAATCTCGCAAAATTATATGAGATGGCTGGAGCCTTAAGTCATCGACAGAAAGTTTTGTTCCAGCCAACGAAATACTTGTTTGTGAATGGCGAAACACATATTTAGCAGCCACAACGAAATATTTATTTTATCGAGTAAACAAAACCTTGGAAGCAACAAAATCTTCCTTTGTTAATTTAACAAAATTCACGCTTGAATAAACAAAACCTCTTTGCTGAACCAAACAAATTAGACATGACAACAAAATATTTAGTCATATTAACTGTATGTATTTGTTTGGCCACTCATTTGATTGCCTTCGTTTGAAAATACAGCTCAAAAGTATGTTTGTAATTTTTGTAACAATTAGGGTAGTAATAGGGTTTGTTTGTGCATTTATTGATGCTTAATAATAGTATAAAAATCATAATAGAATAAGTAAAAAGAGGAAACCAAAAAGCAAAAATGTGAAACTTGAAATATATACATTAAAAAGAAAGAAACATATTCAATGACAAGCATTACGGAAATACATTTTTTGTACTTGTTTGGTATTTTCATGTTACAATGTTGTACCGTTTAAAAAATTTATTTTAATAAATTTTTCTGTTGGTACATGTTTAGCCTAATCTCCATTGGGAATATTATTTTATTGCATTTGGAATTTATTGATTTTGAAAGAGATAGTTATCTCAGTGAATACATTCATTTTAATTTATCGACGGCCTTATTAGATTCTCGTTTTCCCGGCCTCGCAGCCTCACAAAATACGCTGCAGTCAAGTTGTCAACGCATTTCCCGGCAGTTGACCGCACACTCGTTTTCTTTTAGGATGTGTATTCTTAACACGCCGCATATTTGTGGTGTGGTCGCATTCAGTTGCAAAAGCCTTTGTTTTTTTTTCATTTGCAGCATCCTTCAAGCACAGTAAATTTTACTTCGCGTCGACTGTTTTCATACTGTTGCTATTCGCGAAACGAACTAAAAGCTGCCGTTTGGGTACGCTCATGCCACCTAGCGGCAAACTCCGAAGCCCGGTCCTTGTAACGAGCGCTCACTCACCACGTTATNCACGCCAGTTCAGAGCCTTGCGCTTAGCGGCGATGGCGTACTTGATGCGCGTGGCAGTGTCGCCCTTATTGCTCCAGCGCTTCTTGGCCTAGACGTGGGAAAAAGTTCCAGGTAGACGGGCGCCTTAAGGTTCCCGCCTATCTGGGGCATTTTTCTGCGTTTCAGCACAAGAAGCGCGGGAGCGATAAGGGCGACACTGCCACGCGCATCAAGTACGCCATCGCCGCTAAGCGCAAGGCTCTGAACTGGCGTGCAGTGTTCTCGTCGTGCTGCGTGTACCTATCACTATTATTTTATTGGTGGAAAGTATACAGGAAGGTTCAACGCAGGGCCCTTGAGTATGCGTACATATTGAGATACAGCGCGTTGAAAAAGCCGTGGTTATGAGTATTGTAGTACTCTGAAGTGGTGTTTCTAATGTGCGTGACATTTTGAAAGCGCTCAATAGCCCTCGTCTGAAATGTGTGTTCTTTTCGTGGATCAGCACATTGGACGCACTTTTAAAAGCTTCGTGGAAAAGCCAGTATTTCAAACACACTGCAGCGCAGTTCAAGCGCCAAGTACTCTCTTGTCTCATGTAACTTGGCAAGATTTTGACAGATCGACGAAAGTAGTGCCAAATGCGTACTTTTCGTTTATGTATCCTTTCGCCATCAGCTGATGCGTCAAGTGGAGACTGTATTTTTTATCAACACTCTGTCAGCTAATCCACTTGCCATTGCACTGTAATTCTAGACAAAGTTTAAGGTATTGATAGGCTGACAGCTGTCTAAGAAATTCTTAGGTTATAAAAGTAAAAATATAAAACCTTGCAAAAAAATTAAATATTTCAGCTAACTCTTTTTTAATTTATCCGAGACAGCGAATTTGGGTTGATATTTACGAGGCGGTAATTGTAGTTCTTATCACACTTTGAACGTTACAGCTAATATGTTAAGAATTGAAATAAAAAAATAATTTTGGGAACTTGCTTGACAACGCACTTTCATTCGCCAACTCACCAACGACTTTTGCAAAGCGGGCGGGAGAACAACATGGCGTGAAATGGACGTAGACGTAACGGTTACCTGCCCAAAGGAAATTACTAGTAATTAAAATCGCTGTACGCGGAAATACATGTTACTTAAAAAATTATACAGAGTTCGCGGGAAAATAAAACCATTGGCATATGTTCGTAAATTTGTTATTTTACACAAGAAAGCTATATTTTTCTGGCTGGTTAGTGCTTCCAGAAAGAGACAGATGGCACGCATGGCATGTCAGGTAGCGCTTTTGTGAGCCGAACGCGTTTCTCAATAGGTAGGAGCATGTTGTCCTGCTTCCTGGTCCCGTCTTTTTAAAAGTTGACTTTTCTCCTATTACTGGCTCGAAACAACACGAGTTTGAAATACATTTCATCAAATTATTTGAAAAAAATAATTCAACAATATTCTACAATATTTATTTAGACTTTTGAAATTAATATCAAGCGTATATGGAAAGCATGGATGGAGAGTGGGGATACGACGTGAAAAGAACTCCCAAGGTTTGAAGTTGTTTAATTTTAATATGGATCCTTTTAATGTGCATTTCTTTTTGAACACCTATACATTACTATTTTAGCACAAAGTTTAGATTGTATCACTAAAAACCGTTGTTTTGTAACCACGTAAAATAAAATTTATTAATTAATCTAAGAACTCTTTCTTATCAGCGTATTTTCCCGCATGTCTGATGTGCGTCGGCAGTGCATTCAGAATAGCCAACGTAATATTAATTTTTGTTCGTTCATGCATCAGCTGATACAGGATTTTGTAAATGGCGCCTTGTTTGTTTCGTATACGTCAATTGCCACTCACTGACTGTCAAAATCTCGCAAAATTATATGAGATGGCTGGAGCCTTAAGTCATCGACAGAAAGTCTTGTTCCAGCCAACAAAATACTTGTTTGTGAATGGCGAAACACATATTTAGCAGCCCCAACGAAATATTTATTTTATCGAGTAAACAAAACCTTGGAAGCAACAAAATCTTCCTTTGTTAATTTAACAAAATTCACGCTTGAATAAACAAAACCTCTTTGCTGAACCAAACAAATTAGACATGACAACAAAATATTTAGTTATATTAACTGTATGTATTTGTTTGGCCACTCATTTGATTGCCTTCGTTTGAAAATACAGCTCGAAAGTATGTTTGTAATTTTTGTAACAATTAGGGTAGTAATAGTGTTTGTTTGTGCATTTATTGATGCTTAATAATAGTATAAAAATCATAATAGAATAAGTAAAAAGAGGAAACCAAAAAGTAAAAATGTGAAACTTGAAATATATCTATTAAAAAGAAAGAAACAGGTTCAATGACAAGCATTACGGAAATAAATTTTTTTGTACTTGTTTGGTATTTTCATGTTACAATGTTGTACAGTTAAAAAAATTTATTTTAATAAATTTTTCTGTTGGTATATGTTTAGCCTAATCTCCATTGGGAATATTATTTTATTGCATTTGGAATTTATTGATTTTGAAAGAGATAGTTATCTCAGTGAATACATTCATTTTAATTTATCGACGGCCTTATTAGATTCTCGTTTTCCCGGCCTCGCAGCCTCACAAAATACGCTGCAGTCAAGTTGTCAACGCATTTCCCGGCAGTTGACTGCACACTCGTTTTCTTTTAGGATGTGTATTCTTAACACGCCGCATATTTGTGGTGTGGTCGCATTCAGATGCAAAAGCCTTTGTTTTTTTTTTCATTTGCAGCATCCTTCAAGCACAGTAAATTTTACTTCGCGTCGACTGTTTTCGTGCTGTTGCTATTCGCGAAACGAACTAGAAGCTGCCGTTTTGGGTACGCTCATGCCACCTAGCGGCAAACTCCGAAGCCCGGTCCTTGTAACGAGCGCTCACTCACCACGTTATNTTTGGGTACGCTCATGCCACCTAGCGGCAAACTCCGAAGCCCGGTCCTTGTAACGAGCGCTCACTCACCACGTTATCGATCTGCATTCTGCAATCCACCGGCCAGCTGTGAGCACCGCACTTGACGACGCGCAACGCCATGCTTCACTTATATCCAGGATGTAGTTTCGTGAAGCTCTTCTTCCATCTCATCGTGTAGTCTAGTGGTACTACAATTGTAGTTTAGCATTTGTAGACTACGTCTGTTTAGTTTTCCACCTCCATTGTGGGTAAGTGTTATAGTTTCACCGTCTCAGTCACTCGGCATCAACGATAACAGTTTGGCGGTCCCATTTGTTATCTGAGTACCTGTACTATGGGGCAGACTGCATGTAGCTTCGCAGTTGAACCTGGTAGCTGTGACGGGGTACTCGTGACTTACGTCACGTTCACCGAAGAACGGCCAATCTGCACTTCATTTAATTTGATTGAACCTACAGTTTGTGAACTCTTTCAACAGATAAAAAAAAAACGAACTATCATTTGCTTACTTTATTCAAATCATGAAAACTTTTTTTCGCCATATATCTCGCTTACTCTCTTGTTTTCACTAAAAGATTAATGTACACCTTATTTGTAAAGGGGTGCCTCTTTTTTTTTCTTTTTCTTCATCATGTCATTCATATTTACTTACTTATGCCAGTAAAAGTTATAATGTTTACTTTTATTTCAAATATATATCAAGTAACCTGAATTCTACTCTTGGAATCATTTACTTTCCTCCCCTCTGGATCATATAATGACTATTAATCTCATGTTCTCATTATTCATTTAATTACTATTGGCCTTCTATATTTTAGCACGCATGTGTTTTAAATAACATATTTTTATTTTTGGTAGCAGTAATTATAGTAGCATATGACCATTCCCAACCAAGGCCAGAATGTCGGCCATGTCTTGCATCGTGCGATGTTTATGAACGACCATAATTTTCTTGTAATGCGTCGCTGCTTTCTTACGTTTGTTGCGTAGTTCATAAACCAGGCCCAAGGGCGGTGGGATTGGTCTGAAGACGGAACAGATGTCAGTTCCTGAAAAGTCTTAACCTGTTAGCAAAAAAAACAGCACAGCTTAACATACAGAAGCGAAACAACCGCCTATGCTGCGAACCCCACTCGCCAGCAACTGGTCGAAACGCCGCACAGAGAAAAATATTTTGTACCGGCCGCAAACGTTTAGTGGCGACAAGTAAATAATTTAGTGNGGTCGAAACGCCGCACAGAGAAAAATATTTTGTACCGGCCGCAAACGTTTAGTGGCGACAAGTAAATAATTTAGTGGTCGCCACAAAATGTATTTGGCAAGGTGAATACTAACAAAATATTTTTTTTTCCAGTGCGTACGCCAATCAGCGCCTGGCAACCTACTCGTCAGACGGCAGCCCAGCCAATAGGGAATCCTTCACAGCACACGCTAGTTCCAACGCCTCGCTCAGCCCATCAGTGAACAGGCACTCCCACAATCAGAGAAACCGCCACGCCGTTTCGGTTCTATGCACTCACCTGTTCTGTGGCGGTGCTGGCACGCACAAATTGTGAAACCTGCCCGGAGGTACCGGCTACATTTTGCTCTTATCTTTCGCGGGGTACGGTGCCGACGATAAATTTCGCTCTAGTGCAACTCGCCCGCGAAGGCGAACTGGATGGATTTTATGAAGGTAATTAATTGTGTGTACCGGGCTCCAACACTAAGCAACTTTCTCTTGGTATACAAAATGAATCTTAGGTCGCACGACGAAGCGGTTGTGACCTGAGTGTCGGGTGATTAATAACTGGAGAACAAAACTGGCTGACCGCCAAGCGACGCCAGGCGAGACAACGTGCGCTTGTCGAGCGGTTCCCGTCGCGCTTGGCCGAGCTTGTATGCATGCTCGCGTAGAGACGTACATAACTCGCATATGAGAGTTGGTGGACACCATCAAGGCCATCTAAACTGTGGACGTTTTTTTTCCCGAAGGAGCTGCCCGCAGTTATTCGAAGAGAAATCTAAATTTAATTATTAGTATTAACCCCTTAACGTATTGTTACGCGCCTACTTTCGCAAGGGGTGCGGGCACTATGCTCGGACTCATCTCTGTGGAGGTAGAGGGGTGTCCCACCTCCACCCTCCCCTCTCCACAGGCAGACCCACTCACGGTCGCTTCGCCGGGGGCCGGTAATGATTGACAGCTGCCATGTCTGATGTCACAGCCCTCCTCCCCACTGCTGGAGAACACGACGAGTTTAGAGGATGCGCAAGAATATTCTGGGAACTAGAACCCTCGGCTCAATGCAGCATATAGAGAAATTTCTGGGCGATGGCCTATGACCCTATAAATGTTTCAGTGGTCCAGGGGTCGGGGGTCTGTTGTTAGAAATATTTTGCTGAGTGCGGTGATCAGGCAAAGTCGAGTGCGGGCGAGGAACATCGGTGAAGAGGACGGACGACGACGGGAAATTGCGACGAGGTGTTCGTGGTGTGGATGGACGAGAGGGTGTGAAACCCGACGAGTGAAGGCTACTGTGCATGATGGCACTTGGATAACTCTAGAAAATTGCGGAGTGGTGAGATATGGACTAAACTGAGGTGGGACTGTATGTTCACGTGATACGAACTTTATTGTAGATATTTGAACTGTTAAATATGTATATATAATTTATAAAGTAATTCGTAGGTTTTGATACGCTGTCTATTTTGAGTACATTAATTTTAGTTATTTAACTACATTAATTGTAAATAGCAAGTGGCATCAATTTATTGTGATATACTGAGACGCGAGTGTTTTTTTATTTGTAATTATTTTTAATTAATTAGGAAATTATAATTAACACTTGTATTTAATTAAGACCTCCTTTCCTCAACAAACCTGGTTTGGCCCGTTGACATTTAAAAATTTGAAACATTATTTTTGCATGCTTGCTGTTGCGCATCGCTTACCTTTCCCCGCCCCGCTCGGGCGAGCGAAGGAGTGTGTGAAGGCCAGACTAGTAACCCGAGGAGCACCAGGAGATTTCCAAAGGCATGCTGCCATGCGTACCACCGTTGCCAAATAAACCTATCGTGGACTCACGCGCTCCCGAACTTGAGGGGATATAATTTATGGGGTTATTTATGCAAGAATGTTCGGGGCATTGCCCTAGCTTCTCTCAGCATGCCTTGGGGTGCAGGGAACATTCTAGATCTAGCCAGCTTGATTACTTAAACCGCGACGACCCACAGAGCCGACAGCGTTGAGTTTGCAGGATTAAGCGATCATAAGCGACATGTGTGCGAAGACGACGAGCCAGCAGAGTGTAGAGTGGCGGTGAGAGTGACCAGCGGGAGTGAAGTCTGCGGACTGCGAGCATCGGTACAGTGAAGAGTGAGACCGGCAGACTGGACTATTGAACTGGATGCGTGAGTGACAAACACATGGAATTATGGAAATGGACAGATTGAATATGAGTAAATAACGAGTGTGAACTAAGTGACTAACCAATATAGAGGCATTTACAAGGTCTTTAACTAGAACTGAGGCTTTAAATATTGCGCTCACTGAGAGTAACAAGAGTAATATTGGAGGTTTATAGTTTAATGTTAATAACAGCTGTGTGAATAAAATAAAAATCTAATTAGACAGTTATTTTATTTTACTAAGACCTTCATCTCTCACGAAGTCGAAACGCCCCTCTGGCATCTTGTAATGATATTGTCCCGAGTATACTCGTTCACGTTTGACATGTTGCCAAATAGGTTAAATCATAGTCGGTGCTGTACAGTTCCAGTAGTTAGCACCAATGCGGGCATTGCCTTTTCCTGGGCAATACTATTGGATGCTACTGACACATCGACTATTTTATAATTGGTTGTTTGTTGGGCCATGAATCTACTACAACCGTAGCCATTGGTTCCAAAGTGTCAGATATTGTACGTACTACTCACACCAAAAATTTCTCCTTACGCAAAACCTTAAACGAAAAATTAATGTGTACATTAAGGTGCTAGTACTTGTTCAGCCGCCTTAATATAACATCGCCTGAATTTAACTCAGTTGTATGAATTTTCTGTAAAATTACGACATCCACAATCTTTGCAGACACGGGCGAATAAAATATTAATTCGTCGGCAATTTTCATAAACTTCTCTCAGACGTAATACACTGAAGAGCCAAAAAAACTGGTACACCTGCCTAATATCGTGTAGGGCCCCCCTAGCACGCAGAAGTGCCGCAAGACGACGTGGCGTGGACTCGACTAATGCCTGAAGGTATGCNAGCACGCAGAAGTGCCGCAAGACGACGTGGCGTGGACTCGACTAATGCCTGAAGGTATGCAGGAGGCAATTCACACCATGAATCCTGCAGGGCAGTCCACAAATCAAATCAGCGTCAATTTGAGAAAGGGTTGCACGTCTGTCACGTTTAATGATTCTCGTCAGTCGTCGTTTGTCCCGCTCTTTCGCGATNAAAGGGTTGCACGTCTGTCACGTTTAATGATTCTCGTCAGTCGTCGTTTGTCCCGCTCTTTCGCGATCTTTTTTCAGGCCGCAGCGATGTCGAAGATGTGATGTTTTACCGGATTCCAGATATTCACGGTACACTCGTGAAATGGTCGTACGCGAACATCCAAATTTTATCGCTACCTCGGAGATGCTATGTCCCATCTCTCGTGCGCCGACTATNCGCTTGTTGTCTTATATATGCGCTGCCGACCGCATCGCGTTACTCTGATTGGTTCCATACCTCCGTTATTTGCATACGCACGCATATACCAGTTGTTTTTTTTGGCTCTTCAGTGTATTACGTCAGCAACACTCAAAGTATAAATCACTAAGTTGAACAGCATCGATTGTATAATTATTCGGTATGAAACTTCATTTTGTTGGGACACTTTCAACTCGGTATTACATTGCCTGAGAGTCGGCGAGTAATGAGCGTTTTACAGTATAGTAAATGTGTTCGGTGTTGCGTGAACCAATACGACAGTTGTAAATGGGAACTCACAGACAAACAGAACTCGTAGTCACGCAATCGCGAATACAAGTGACTCACTTCTAGACTGTCTTAATTTTCAGTAAATCTATACCGCACTCAACGTGTCAAAGATCAGCCTTACTCACCATGTTGAATTTTCCATTTACGTGTCATTTATTCCTTCCCACAGAAATAACTGTATATTTCCTATTACAGCATGTTTAAATTTTACAAATTTCTTCAGATGTAGTCACCAAATTTCATTCACGCGTTAGATGACAATTGTGAAACGGCGAGAATATATTGATAATTTTAGAATGATGCTATACCAATTACGTCGAAATTTCTTGACAAAAGATCAGAATTCGCTTTCTTTCTACAGCGTAATGCATCATAGCTATATTGCCATAGAGGCATAGTTGAAGTTTCAAAATACTCGTCTCTAAACAACCAAAATAAGCTTGAAACCAATAACCCAACAGGATTTGTGTGCAGAGAGAATGAAATTTCACCGTCATTATAAATAAAACTGAGTAAGGTATATTTTANAACCCAACAGGATTTGTGTGCAGAGAGAATGAAATTTCACCGTCATTATAAATAAAACTGAGTAAGGTATATTTTTAATCTTCGCTGGTTTATATTCCCAATCGTACAAGAAATTTCAGTTGTTCAAAAATATTTTAATGACCCTTTTTTTTTTCAATTTTTTAAACGAAGACTATTTCCCAAAAAATTTAATTCCCAGGAGCACAGACTTCTCATTATTTTACATATTTGGGCAAATATTGTCTGTTCGTTGTCTGCTGCAACGGAACGAGTTTTTTTTTCGTTCAACTTACACTTCTTGACAATGAAAATAGCGCACCACGAAGTAACCACGCGACAACCACGGAACGATGTGAATAGCGGGAGCACGGGCCGATTTGTACGATGTCCCATGTCGGTGCGTTTGCATTTGGCCGCACGCCCAGCAGTGGCACTGCGAGCGCCGACCAGCGGTCGTACGCACCGGCGTGTCCTCGAAGCCCTATCGACGTGAGAAACGACAGACGACGCCAAGCAGGCGTGCAGTGAGGAGTTACGGTGATACGCCAAAGACGTCGCTTTACGCAGTCGGCGGACCCTCGGGAGAGGACTCGCAATCGGGTCGAAAAAACCGCAGGGTATCGTATTGCTGCATAGCCATCCCATGTGGTATAGCTCGGACGAGGTCGACTACCAGTCGAGAGGATCGATGCATCGTGCGCCTCGGTTAAACACGTGCACAATTCGCGTTATCATTCGGTGCCATGCCCTGCATCTGTCTGAGTGGAGTCAGTAGTTCCATCGGCTGCTGGCAGCAGGTCGTTGACCTGTGTGATGGCTTCAGTGCAGATTGTACGCTCAGCCGTTCAGCTTTGGCTACCGGCTGAAAGCGCCTCTTTGGGACCTGCCCTACAAGTTGTCGGCCAATGGCTGACGTGAAACGAGCACACAGCGTCTTGTAGTTTAGCCCTGCCGTCACAAAACAACGCGAATTTCGCACGTACCCACTCATGGCGACCCAGTCCACAATACTGGCCGGTGTAGGGGCTCTCGTGTCCAGGAACCGTTTACCAGCGACTCGTGGATGCGAATCTGCGATCCCGGCGCCCGTAAACACTCCGCAACAGCGGCACTGCCGTTTGTAGTGGTGCCAGACCAGAGCAATGTGGAAAGCTACAAACTGGCGATGAGTGGTCGTTCTCTACTCCTGCTTATGTATTATACCTAGGGCCGGTGACTTTCCGCGTAAAAATCTGAGCACACAGTAGACTTGAATACTCTATACACACCTCAGCTGTTGTTATACCTCCATTGGCTGCTGGTGCCGTGTCCGTCTTTGACCAAGCCACTCAGGACTAGGTAACTCCGACACTGAACCTTCGTGATTCGTGCGCAAACGGTTAACACGGGCCAGAAATTTTTTTAGCCAATCAAAGAAGCTGGGCGACCCTACAGTGCTTTGGAGTGTATCTTGTCTCGAAATATTTTCGCGAAATATCACTACCCCTACTTATTAGGGTTGAATTTTCTTTTATTTCATGTACTATTGTGTGAATATTTAATTTTATAGCGGCTGATTGGGCCACCAGTGGATATCTCGAGTCTCCGTTTTGTCTTAGCTGTATTATGTCATTCACTGTTACTGTGTCACTGTTACTGTTCCCTTGATTTCGTGTCTTGTACTTGGCCATTGTTCCATTCGGTATTTTAACATGTTTTTAGTTACTTAATTGTTATGTATTCGTTTCTTTCTTGGTTTTTTGTTATGTTTTGTGACTACCACCTATGTTCACTCACTACCTGGTATCCGTTCTCGCCCGCGGTTGGCTGGAGGTCTCCACCAATCACGAGGCTTTTCTTGTATTAGAAAACTGTATGTATCAATTTTCCTAATTTCTCGGTTTCAGCTTTCTTTCTCTTGCAACATATCCATTGTTTAGTTGCACACGACTTCAGGACACTAATTATGTTCTTTCTTTCACTTCCTGACAACACACCTACGGTTGCACGGGGCCGAATAACCGTGTAAACACCTACGCAACACGTTTATTTTAATTTAATATTGTTCTTGTTTCTTAACAGTATTATACTTTTATTTTTCTTTTGAGTTTAATAACAGTACTGCATGTTTTTGCCCTTTCCTCTATTCCTTTATAACCATAGAGTTGCCTTCCTTTGTGCGGCCTATATTTTTAATTTTTAATTCACTTTGGGGTTTTGGATGGTTTTCCCCAGCTGATTATTAACTTGGTTTTTCTATTTTGTTTCAGTTCACTTCTTGGCGCCTTTAAATTTTATGTTTACAGAAGAGTATACTTACAATGGAATGTTGCTTTTGTATACCTTACCATGTTTGTATTTTTGTTTCACTGTTTGTAATTATTCCTGCTGCGTCAATAAAAACTTTGTCAATCAATAAAATATAAAAAGTTGATTACAATAAATACTTTGTTAACAGTTTCATTTCTTTTAGCCCAACACAGAGGTTTTGTTTATTCAAACGTGTCTTTTGTTGGACGAACCAAACCAATTTTGTCGCTTTTCAAGTTTTGTTAACCCTCCAAAATATTTTGTTAGGGCAGTTAAATATATTTTTTGCCCTATACAAACAAGCATTTTGTTAGCTGGAGCAAACCTTCCTCTCAGTGTACTCGCCAGCCGGCAGCTCAGCCAATGAGGCACCTTCCGCGGGACGCAGTAGCCAATCAGACGCGAGGCCCGTTTCCAAAGCCTCTTGCAGCCGATCAAAGAACGAGTATGCGCACATCAGAATGAACCGCCACGATGTTTTGCCCCTGTGTACTTATCTACTCTCTAACCAGATGATCTTACGTAAACCACGAAAGGGACCGCGGTGGTACAGTGGCTAGACTACTCGCAACCCACCAAGGCGAACCGGGTTCAACGCCATGGCCGGGTCACTCCCGGATTTTAGAGATGCGGGAATCGTGCCGGACGATGCCCGCTGGCCGGCGGGGGTTTTCTCGGGGTCATCCCTCGCATCCCGACGCCGCTCCACACTCACCTCGCTTTCACCCTCGTCGGCTACCCGATGATCGGAGCCGCCCAAATCTCTTCACGCACTCATAAAAAAAAACGGGCAGCCGACGTTCCTTCGTGTGTATGTCGTATACGAATCCGAAATTATCGTGCTTGCGCACGAGGATTCAGGTACCGCTGGGGGCGGACGGGGGGCCGGCCAAGCCCTTCAGGAAAGCACCCGCGGTATCGCTGAAGACTTCCCGTCTATCTCGCTCGAAGACGAGCGAGTGGGAGAGGGGGGAAGGGGGATTGGCTGGGGGAGTCGCACGTTGATTGCACTTCTCGGAACTGGCGCCGCGGGTGTGGCAGAAAGCAATCGTTCCGCCGCTGCTAATTGGCGGGGGTTCGCGCATGCGCCTACGATGCTCCCGTGCGTGCTGGTCTGTCCGCCAGAGAAGGACAGAGCTACTACTTATCGACGCCCAGAGAGAGACGGTATCGCTCCCGGAAACCTCCAGATTACGCCGAGACCATTTTCCTTCTATTCTGATTTTCTTTTTCTCTCTTTCTTTTTTATCAAGGAACGGTTAAAGAGACCGCCGCGTTAACCGTATCGCCCACATCCTCTCGAGTCCTCGCTCGTGGGGCCGCGGTGGTGTAACGGCTAGGGGGTGTGAGTGGATCGATCTGAGCTGCTCTTAACATCCGAGGTCTTGAGATCCGATGAGAGAGTGAAGCGAGGCGAGTACGGAGCTGCGCGGGAATGCAAGGGAGGGAGGGGGGAAACGGGAGATCCCCGAGAAAACCCGCCGACATCTATCGTGGTTCGGATAGGTGGGATGCGGCCAGTCTGACCACTGCATAACCGTGGCCCCCATCGGCCGGGTAGCTCGCCCTCACATAAACAGGTGTTCGATTCCCGGCGGGGTGACTCCGCGGATTTTCGCAAGTGGGAATCGTGCCGGACGATGCCGCTGGTGTACGGGCAGTGCCGGACGATGCCGCTTGTGTACGGGCAGTGCCGGACGATGCCGCTGGTGTGCGGGCAGTCGCTTCACCCTCTTCCGCGCAAAGAGCCGCCCAGACCTCTCGATTCTACTCTCGTGTCCTCTTGAATGGTGTAGTCATGAACTCTTCTGGCCTATCGCTGTGCTTCTCCGTGGTCACAGAGTACTTAATAACACAGAGGTGAAACAACCTCTTATGGGGCGAACTCGAACCTCACACGCCACCAAAATGGCAGCGCTGATCAACAGCATGTCGGAATACCGCCGTTCACCAATCAACGTGTGGCAACACACTTGCTAGCAGCAAGCAATAGCCGTAGTGAGACATAAGGACCGCCCCCAAAGCCTCGTGATACGTCATTTCGCATCTGTACAGTTATCTACTCTCTACCTTGAATAAATTCTCTGCATTCGCCCACGTAAATTTTATTATAAACGGGCAGGCGTCTTTAAAGTGATTTCACCGGCGAAGCATATGAAACGAAATTTTATGTTGTAACGTTTTTTATACGACGTTCACGGTTATTTATAGCTATTTTGAAATCAACTTTTGAAAAATGAAATCGTCCCTCGCTGCCTGCGTTATAACGGGAACACTGAACGTAATACGCCCAGCAAGATTGGTACCAACGGCGAGAAAATAGTTCCATGTCTTAACGTTGAAATAAAAGTGTTAGGTAAACGTCAGTGAATACTGAAATTATTTATTTTGCTTTTCGGTATTTCATTGCGTGTAAGTATTATAATTGGTAAATTTGTAAGATATTTACTTTTCTAATAATTTGATAGTGTTACTTGGCTGACAGATGAATATAGTGATCAGGCCCATGGCAAAGATAGTTTTACAAATGGCGGAAGAATACGCAATATTCATACAAGCAGACCTTTCGCAGGGCTTTCAAAAGTGCCCAATTTATCTACAGCAGCCTATATATTTTATAACACTATGCACGAATGCAACGCGGGCGTCGATAAAACGGAAATATTTTTTTCTGCACACAGAAAATAAAATTTGCGTGGATGTAGTTTCTTTGTTTATTTTTATTTTTTAGAAAAAAAAAACATTACAGCATATCAACATTAGATATCGAGAATAAAAACTAATTTTTTTAACGACAGAAGTGAACGATGTAATGTTGTATTACCTGTTACATATGAAAGGATATTTTAATAAGGGGCAATAAAATCGACATTCTTTTGGCCGATAGCTCGCCGTAAATAAACTTTACTCAGTGGAGTAAGTGTGTCGAATTTGGCGCGAAACCAAAAATACAGTGGCAAGTGGGAAAAAAAAGAAACCCACAGTGATGGCTTTATTATAGTTTAGGATATAAGTGACACAATTCGATGTTGTAGTGAATGCCGTTAAATACGCACGGAGTGCAAAGTGTTAAAAAGCCATAAGTTACAAACTCGTGACCGTTTAAATTAGTTTATTCTCGTTTTATAAAAAAGAGTCGTTACAAAGTATTACGGTCAGATGTTGGCGTACTGTGAACATATTTGGGGCCGCATATTTTTTCATGACGCTGTAGTGTCTTGCTAAATAGACTGCACAGAAAAGTGTAATTTTACACAAATACAGGATGATTCTAAAATAATGGGACATACATTGAGGGGTGGTAGAGCTCACTAAAACAAACAATTATTGTATAGGGAATATATGGGCGGGAGTGACGCGTTGAGGCACAAACACAAAAACATAACACATTAACGGAAACGTAAAATGTTCATTATCAGCATAATTAATGAGTGATTCCGTACAGAAAATGTTAAAACAGTTGCTGGAAATGCATCCACCAACAGTCACGCATGCTTGGCGACCTCTACATATGGCGTGATTGGCTGACAATGGTGGCGTGCGTGAAATACCAGGCGTATATGAATCTGTTCGCCAATCACTCCACCGACGCTACCAAGCTTACATTACTGTCGGTGGTAGCAATTTTGACCAATTATTATAAACATTTGCTGTAAAAATGCATTTAGCGGCGACGTTGTAAATAAACAATGTGTTGCATTTCATGTGTTATTTTTGTGTTTGTGCCTCAACGCGTCACTTCCGCCCATATATTCCTATACAATAATTGTTTGTTTTAGTGAGCTCTACCACCCCTCGATGTTTGTCCTATGATTTTAGAATCATCCTGTATACCTAGCAATAAAATCTCCACCGATGCCGCCGTGATGGCGTTTCAGGTCTCCAGTCGTTGGTTGGCGGAAAGTAAGTCCCGCCACGCGGCTGGCCTATGACGTCATATCGACGACAAGTGCGACTGGAATTCACGGTACTTACTCGCCACAGTTCCGCCTCTGTAATCTTGGCTATTCTCGTGGACGAACCATCTTTCCTTAAACTTATCGAGAGGTCTGTATTGACATGCTTCCGCCTCGACGTGCCACTTTATCTGCCACGTACCGACCCTCCCTCCCCCCGGCGAGATTATTCAACCCGCGGGAGGCTGAAAGGACCTCTTTCTTCCAGGACGAGAGAGTCCTTCGGGAGGTAACCTGCCGCACCGCAGTGCTTCGAGCCAACTCCCGGAGGGTCGTCGCAGCTCAGAATCTCGTCAGCTCTACGCCACAGGATAGGTGAGTGAGTGAGTGAGGAGCGAGTGAAGATATTCGGGCCCTCTTAATCCTTTCAGACCCGCCTCACGTCGAGGTCTTGAGAGCCGATGAGAGTGAAGCGAGGTGATTATCGAGCAGCGCCGGAATGAAGGGGCCGGGGGAAACGGAAGATCTCCGAGGAAACCCCGCCGACCAGGGGCATCGTCCGGCACTATTCCCACTCGCGAAACCCCGGGAGCGAGCCCGCCGGGAATCGAACCCGGTTCGCCTAGGTGGGAGGCGAGCAGTCTCACCACCACAAAACCGAGGCCCCACAAAATAGGTACACTAAGAAGAAAAAAAAATGGTTTCTGGGAACCAAAGTTCTGTACCCGCAGTCCATCTACACTGTTAATGCGTGTCAAGCAATCAGAGTGGTTGTTGGTAACGTATAACTAGGGGCAGTGATATTTCGCGAAAAGATTTCGAGACAAGATACAGTCCAAAGCACTGTAGGGTCGTCCAGCTTCTTCGATTGGCTAAAAAATGTTCTGGCCCGTATTAACCGTCTGCGCACGAATCACGAAGGTTCAGTGTCGGAGTTACTTAGTCCCGATTGGCTTGGTCAAAGATGGACACGGCACCAGCAGCCAATGGAGGTATAACAACAGCTGAGGTGTGCATATAGTATTGAAGTCTACTGTGTGCTCCGATTTTTACGCGAAAAATCACTGGTCCTACATATAAGTAGTGCAATGCGTAGGCAGCTGTCTACGCTGGGCATGAAACTGTTCAGAAAACTGCGCACAGGCAAGCTCTCAAATAAAAATTATATATATTTTTTTTTAATTTTCAAAGTTTTTTTTTTCTGTTTGGAACACACTTCATATGTTAAAGAAAAACTGCACGGGCGTATATAATGTGTTTCTATAATTTCTGGCAAAAAGTCGTGTTCCCTGGTTATTATTTGTTTTCTGAGATACCTACGCACAAACTCGCAAACAACGACCTCCCCCCCCCCCCCNAGAGTCAATGAACAACCAATTAATAAACTACGCCACTGCCCTGCGTTATGACTGGTTCATGTCATTATCCGCCGAACACAACCATTACCTTCTTTGTCAGCTTCAGTACAGCACGCTTAAAGAAATGACTTATTTGCAACGCCAGAAATACTTAATTAATGTGGGAATAAAAGTATTAAGAGGTAGGAGCAAAGTAAAAAAACATACAGTTGTAGTAACATCTGTGTCTCACTGTTAACAGATGAAGTTTGCACAGGAAAGCGACGACGACGGAAGCACTGCACCGTCGGTTCGGCGCCTCGCGCGCGTAGGGGCGACGGTGTGTTGGCCGCGCGTGCTATTGTCGCCCGTATAACTGCGCCTCTCCGGCCCCCGCGTAATCCCGCGGTCTCGCCCCCGGCAGGTCGTCGAACTCGACGGAACTTTTGCAATCGCTGCTGCTTATCTTTCCCCCGACGCACCCGAGGGACGAGGGCGTCCAAACTGCCGATGGGCAGACGCTGCAGNCGCGGTCTGTACTCGGGCGTAGTCTCCCGGAGGCAGGGTCCTGCATGCGAAAATACAGTTACGCAGCACATATACCACGTACGAGACCGGTGATTCACACCGTAGGCCGGTGAAAATAATTTATTATCCTTTGATGGCATATTCGTATGCGGCGAGCAAAGATGGGGGCATGTTTTTATTCTTGTTTTTTTTTTCCCTTGCCGCTCCTTCCATTTCGTGCCAACTCATGTTGGATGCTTCGCTAGAATGTAAATGTGAAACCAGTGCCGTTGCGGGCGGAATCGTATACAGTGGTGGCTGCGCATGCGTGGCTCAGTCACGACTGGCTCTGAGTGAAGGTGCCCCATTCCATTTACCTTGCAGCAAACGCCTAGCGAAAATTCGGAGCTGTTGAGTTCGACTCATGGCCACGGAAATGTTTGTTGTTTTACATTTGTGCCGAATACTGTTCATATTTTAGGCGTCAATTGTGAATACTATTTCCTAGCAAAAAAAAAATTGAGCTCATGGTTTTCACCTAGGTATATGTAAAAATCATGATTTTACTGTTTTAGGAGTGCGAAAATAATGAATACTAACTTACGTACAAAAATGAGATAATTTACACTGAATGAAGACTCCAAGAGCTACTTCAATCGTAAAATTATAAGGTTTTGTAATTAAAAAAAAAAATTCTGAAAATAAGGTAATTCTTGCATTTTTTTTTGTCTAGCTACCACTGAATTTTTGTAAATCGAATTTTGCCAAAAATGCTATAAAATGAATCAAGGCAATACCTTTCCATCGCCCTTGTTTAATTTTGTGCAAATAATCGGGGTTATTTTATTTGTACAATACAAAAACAGTAAAATTTTGACTCTGAGATGGCATTATGCAAAAACCATTTTATTTAAAAATAAATTATCTGAGTGAAAAGTTTTTATAGTCCCCAATCACGGCTACCTCTACCTTTTCTTAATCCCTAAAGGATATTTCTCCGCCTCATTCAAACAAGGCTTAACCAATCATAGCAAATTACACCAGAGGGACAGCGCACCGCATTCATGCGCACTCAGTGTAATAATATTGTTACACGGTCCGCCTGGGGGGCGTATCCGAGTTCGTGAGGGATGGAGGTCTTAATAAAAATAAAAGAACTAAATTCAGTAATTATATTTATTCTCAATGCTACAAACAGTCAAACATCTGTTATTTACCAGTCTGAGCGTCCTATTATCTCTTATTATTATTATTATTATTATTGAGCGGAATATTTAATTACTATCTCTACTTCAATTAATGTCAATATCGCAGTCATTACTCTTGCAAATGTCCCTTCGACTGCTCCAATTATTTCCACACGTTTAGTTAAAATTGTCTATTTCCGTTGTCCGGAATGTCTTTCCACTCACGCATCCAGTCCACAGTCCCGCAGATCAGTCCCACTCTTCACTGCACACAAGCTCGCCGACGCACTCTCGCAGATCGCTGCAGTCGTCCCTCGCCGCTCCGGGATCGCCCACTGTCGCTTGAGGTCGCGCGAGACGCCAAACTCTCGGCTCCTAATCACTCCCTCCTCGGAGACCTGCGCGTGGCTTTTATACTTGAAGCAGGTGCCTTCTAAAACGTTCTTGGCAATCCAAGTTGTTTTGGGACGACGAAATTCCTGCGTGATAAATAGAGAATTATGAGCTTATCAGGCGCAGCGAGGGGCGAACTGCGATAAGTTTATCGGCGTTTGCGGCGGCGTCCTTTATGATAGGCCGCTCGTAGCGTCTGACGTTACAAACTTGTACTCCAGCTCTCGGCTTCTTCCCACGCGAAGGAAACACGGGCCTTCTGTCTTGCTGACTTCACATCCAGTGCTCGGGGCAGAGCATCCTGCATGTTGTGGGATGAAGTCAGACGTACCTCTCGCCGTACCTCTGAGACGGCGATGGCATCGGCGATGATGACAAGCACCTCCTCGGGACACCGAGATAGGTGGCAAAGCTGCACGATGTCTTGCCATAGCTCCTGCAATGGCTCCCCTGGTCGCTGGGTGCATGGTGGGCACGTCGCAGGTGTCTATCGCCGAAAAGTAGCTAACACCACACTCGCCAGATTCATTTCTATCGAAAGAGCACCCCCGAAAACTATAGGAATATGCTACCTTTATCGTACAGTCTGGCCAAATTAAGACGCGAGAAAAGGAAAACTAAATAATGAGTTCGTGGAGGCAATCTTCTTTGAAATTTAAACCCAAATTATTCGCGAACTATTTATCCGATTTAAATGACAGACATATCTCTGGATTCCCCTTTAAATTCACTATATTACAATATGTAAAATGTTCGTATTCCAAAAGAAAATTATAAGAAAAATCGAAAAAAAGCCAAAAATTTTACAAAGAATTATCTCTATCACAGAAACTGCTAACACCACACTCACCAGACTCATTTCAATCGATAGAGTACCCTCGAAAACTAAGGGAATATGCTATATTTATTGGGCAGTCTGGTCAAATTAAGAAACGAGTAAAGGAATATTAAATATTGAGTTCCTGGAAATGGTATTTTCAGTGGACTTTAAAGCCTTATTTCTCGCGAACCATTTGTCCGATTTTAATGATCTACAATTCTCTACAATGTGAAATATTAAAGAATCTGAGTAGGTGAGAAAGTTTTAAATGAAATAACAAAATCCCAAAAATCAAGCAACGGGCACCCCTTCAAAAAAAAGTTTTGGTCTGGAAATTTTTTTTCAAGAAACTATCTCAATGTTGGTATAAAACTGTTCAGAAAGGAATTTCTTATAACATTTTACAACCCATACTTCGGCATTGTAATTTGACTGTCGGAATAATCCTAAATAACACAGCTAACTCATAAACTGCTCCGAGGCCGACACCAGTGTGGGGTGCTCCAGTCGATGTCGCTCTGGCAGAGGTTGTTGTATGCTGAGTGCAGGGTCTCTCAGTACAGCTGCGAGGTAGTGATCCCGCTGCTCCGCTGACCAGCCATTCAGGGTGGCGACTATTGAAACTGGTGTTGGTACTCCCGCCAAGCTGTCTGGCCATCGTAAGGGGCGGGCCTTATTGAGAACCCCCTTCCCCCCTACAGCTGGCTTCCTGACACCAATGCTTCTGAGCTGCTTGCTATCCTCTAAGGTCACTGTTTTGTTGACGACTTATACTGGTTCCTCACTTTTCTCGGCTGGCGATGCGATAGTAGAATTTAGCCGCTGCAGAAATATCTGCCATTCCTTCATCATCGCACTTATTTACTTTTTAACTTCATTCTCGACTCTGTGCATCCTGTCATTTGCACTGTCCATTTATACCTACAATAAGATTATGCTGATTTCTTTTAAGATCATATAATATAGCTGCTCCTCTGTCATTGAATTTAATAGGGGAAATTATATTATTTAATATATTGGTTTCTTGGGATTCATTAAATACTTTTTTATTTTTTATTATATTTTTCTTTAGTGCTGCTTATACTTTATATATGTATTCTTGTAGTCAGCATGGTATAATTTATTCTGGTTATTTTTCATTTAGAGTTGGTTATTTACGTGAATATTTATTGTTATTTCTTCATTGATTTCCTTTGATTTACATTGTCCATTATTTAATTTACACTGACGATTATTTCATTTACACTCTCCATTCTTTCATTTACGTTGTCCATTATTTCATTTACACTGTCAATTTTCTTGTCCACGCAGTCAATTCTTGTGTTCACCAACTCGCTAATGCCTTCTATTCTCCTGTCCACATCCTCCTTTACAGAGTCAATTTTCCTATCTACGTTTTCATTTACAGAGTAAATTTTCCTATCTACATTAGTTATCTGGCTGTTTACATTCTCGTTTACACTTATAATTACTGAACTATTTTGGTTATTTACAGTTTCGTTTACACTCTCTTTCACACTACTAATTTGGATACTTTCAGTCTCATTTACTCTACTAACTTGGTTATTTACATATGCTTTCAAGCTATTTACCATCTGGCTACCTAGCCCCTCAATTAATACCCGCAGTGCTTCCAGTTCTGCAGATATTTTTCTAGTTTACATTCACAGTGGTGTTTGTGCAAAACAGTCCTAATACTTCGGCATACAGCTATCACAATTAATTAATTTGTCCTAGTATGTGTTATTACTTGATTCACAATTAATAAATTAATAATTTCCTCCATCTCACTTCCGACACCAGTGTTACATGGAAGGCTGAAGGGCATATCTGAGTTCATGAGGAATGCAGGTCTTAATAAAAATAAAAGAACTAAATTTGATTTCAAATTTATTCGCACATCTACTATTTGCAGCATTAAATTATCTGTCACCACTACAACTCTTTTATTTAACAGTTAGCGCAATATCTAATGTCTATTTCAAATCTAATTAACGTCCTTCTTCATTGTCTCTGTTTGGTTACAGTCAACTAACTCATACTCATCATTAACATTTTTTCAGTCTATCTGGTGCGACCATTTGTAATGTCTTTCACTCACGCATATAGTCCAATAGTCCAGCCTGCCAGCCGCACTCTTCACCGCTTGATACTCGCAGTCGCAGATTTCCCTTCCGCTGGTCACTTCCCTCGCCGCTCGTCGTCTATCGCTCGAAACTCAGCCACTCATTCAATTATCAACTACACGGCTCGGAGGCCTGTCACACTTACATAGCGTTCGCCCTGACCATCTGGAAGGTTCAACGCACCCCGAGTCACGCTGAGAGAACGAGCTCAGTAATCCAGAGCATTCTTTAGATAAACGCAGAAATCAATACAACCAGGGTCAGCAGCGCAGGCCGCAAAAACGACAATCGTTTCGGCTCACTTTCTGGGGCCACCGGCTTATCGCTCTCCTGTTCGTTCATAAACAATCCTTTGACTTGCCACCGCCGCTATCATATAACTGCTGTCCTTCACTTCCACTCGCTCGGGCGGGATGCGAAGCAGCGAGCGCGTAACTATATCTTTAAATGTGATGGCGGGACGGTTACAAATCCGAAGTTGGCAGCAGTGGTGACTGGCGACATGGCGTGGCGTGTACGAAGAGTTTATTTTCATTCCTGTGAAAAATACTTAAAATTACCACATCAGGTTTGTACACTTTTTTTTTTTTTATACATAACTAGGTAAGTTACGATGTTGTGATAAATCTGTGCTTCCACGGCAGGAATAAACATACTGTAACATTTGTCGTGACCGCCGTGTTTCAAAGAGTACTGATGCTTTTACTTTACCCTGGGCTTGTGTGTGTGTGTGTGTGTGTGTGTGTGTGTGTGTGTGTGTGTGTGTGTGTGTGTGTGTGTGTGTGTGGGGTTGCAAATATTAGACGTGCGAAATTTATACGTTTTTAACACTGACTATATATACTTTTTTTTTACTGTCACGTCTGTTTATTTATCACAACTTTGTAACTTTGCCCTGTGTGTTTCAAACACAATAACGTGCTTACGTTTCTGTGATTTGAATGTTTTCCTTAATCCCAACAAAATACTAAGTCCAGCCAAAAAATTCTAAATAAATAATTAAATAAACTTAGTAAAAACTAAGTTCCTATGCAAATACATATGAGCGGAGTAAAATTTACGATGGGACTATTTGTGTGCATGTTTACCACTATTTTTTAAGTTTGTCGCTGCTACGTACAAAAAATAAGCGACACGAGTTGCGTGCTTGAATTTTATGTCTTTTCATTGGACTGGTTGCTCCTTCGTTTTAATATTTATTCGAACTGAGGTTGTCCTTTTAACGAAATAACCCAACACATATCAATAATAAGAGGTTAAATACTACAGTTCTTTCCCCAACATTTGTAACAGGGTTGAACACAGTCGCAGCAAAATATTAACGTGTATGCGTAATGTCCTATGTCATGAATAAAAATATGTCAACACCTAAAAATAATAACATTAATATCTATCGTAAATACAGACGATGTTAAAAAGTCACCAAACTGCCCTAAATATTGTTATAGACCTACATTGTGAACATTGGTACGAAATTGTTTTTGAAATATGACACACTTCTTTAAACAGCTGAAAACAGTAAACAAAGCATTTGAAAGATAAAACATAGAAGTCACATGGCTGTGTTTATGTTAACATGTAGTGGAAGAATACGTAATCGGTAACCCAAAAGTAGAACTTTAGCAGGGCTTCAGAAAAGTGTGAAGTAACCGTGAATGGTCTATATATGACATATTTAGCAAGCAACCAAACACGTCATACTTATTTTAAAAAACGCTAATAGACGATAGTTTATACAGCAGAACTATCTGTTATTGCTGGGGGCAGTGATATTTTGCGAAAATATTTCGAGACAAGATACAGTCCAAAGCACTGTAGGGTCGTCCAGCTTCTTTGATTGGCTAAAAAATGTTCTGGCTCCTGTTAACAGTTTGCGTACGAATCACGAAGGTTCAGTGTCGGAGTTACTTAGTCCTGAGTGGCTTGGTCGAAGACGGACACGGCACCAGCAGCCAACGGAGGTATAACAACAGCTGAGGTGTGTATATAGTATCGAAGTCTACTGTGCGCTCCGGTTTTTACTCGAAAAGTCACTGGCCCTAGTTATTGCTACAGATAAGTGTGTTTCTTGAACAAAACTATTTCAACGCTATTTTGATTGTTCCCGCAACCAACACAACTGTAGTAAACTGACAGAACACTGATGCTAATACCGTAGTTTGCTTGCAGCTAATCCGAAACCATGAACTAAAGATGAGGTAGACCGCTTATTCGTCTTCTGCGCATGCGCCCGACATTGACCTACCCCAAAGGATCACAACTGTCAAAGTCGCATGGTCAGCAGTGATGACAGTGTTTGTTTATATCTTAATTTTTAAATGACAAGCACTATTATATGAATAAAATATTTTTACCGAATTTGAATTTAATCAAACTGCATTACAAATTGGTTAGAGGAAGTATAAAAACATCTCTTAGCACTTGTTTACAAATCAGTTTTCTAACCTAAAATCCAAACCACGCCGTTTTCGCTAGACGTGTTGGCAGAAAAGCAGTTCAATGTTGGGACACAGAGCTTGGTTATGCGCAGCCAGCGAGATCGCTCTACCTCATTTTTAGTCTATTGCTGAGAAACCCGGTTAAAGAACTGTTCTGTTGTCACTTTTCTGGTGATTTTTTTCGATGTGTTGCCAAACGTTTTATAAATATAAATGTTCTCAAATAACTTAAAAATTGCTTGTTTTAAGTGAAACCACCTAGTACTACCGGCTACAACTTTCTTTAACTCCATTCATGTCGATCCTTTGTTCAGGACCGTTTTTTTTAACCCTACTTGATTAACTTCACGTATTTACACTTTTCTGTAATTACCGTTCACGATATAATACCCAAGGTCGGCCTGGCGTGACTTAGCCGCGGACGAGAAGAACAGCAAGCTTTTGCGAGAGTGTAATTTGAGGCGAGCTTGTATCTGCGCTTCGAACAGGATCTACGTGATACACGGCACCGAAATCTTGGACAAGCGAACCATCACGCACGCGATTGCACTGCTTGAAACAGACGGCGGAATCGTGAACGAACAGCTGGCGATCAAGCGAAACATTATTACAAGCGAATTACGCCACTGGAGAGATAATTGGTAAACAAAGCTCAGTTTGACATAAACAATGAACACGATCGCCGAAAATATTAAGGGCGTCACCTACCTGTGGAGGTGGTTAGCAATGCCTGAGACCGAGAAGAGAGGGAGCGATAAGGGCTACATTGCCATTCCCATCAAGTGCGCCATCGCCGCTATACATAATTTTCTAATTTGCATTAAGAAAGTAATAAACACCAGTTCCCAATACTTTGCTATTATTTCGTCGCATAATAAATACTGTTTTCGTCTGTGTTGTCTTTATTGCATCGTTCTAAGTTATTATTATAATATATATATACACACACAAATATACACACTTAGCATTAGCAGTATATATCAGGACGGAGTCTGTTAATTTAGGAAACAAGAAATAAATTCGAAAATATATTACGGGTTTCGTCCATAAACATGTTGGCAATCGTCAACACGTTGCACGGGAAGCTTATGTTTGACCGGCGCTGTACTCTGCGAAACTCAGTGCCCAATGATCTTCCCTGTGGGTAAGTGATTTCTGAACCATGCTACTGCACTAACTTATTACTGGTTCGTGTTACCGATCACCAAGCAAAAACAATGCAGCTTATTGGTTGTGATAACAAAACAAATTCTTTGCCAGCTTATGTACAGCACGCATCAAAAAATTTCTAATTTGCAACAAATTAATGTCAGAATGAACAGGTTAAAATTGTGACATAGTAATGCTTCCCTGATAATAGAATTTTAAAATTACACTTCTTAAAATATATCAAGCAGTATTTGAAATTAAGTAACATATTTGAAGAACGTCTACGAAAAAGAGCTGTTAAACTTGTGCAGCACACATCTCATAGATATAAGTAGGGACAGTGATATTTTGCGAAAATATTTCGAGACAAGATACACTCCAAAGCACTATAGGGCCGTCCAGCTTCTTTTATTGGCTAAAAAATGTTCTGGCCCGTGTTAACCGATTGCGCACGAATCACGAAGGTTCAGTGTCGGAGTTACTTAGTCCTGAGTGGCTTGGTCGAAGCCGGACACGGCACCAGCAGCCAATGGAGGTATAACAACAGCTGAGGCGTGTGTATTTAGTATTGAAGTCTACTGTGTGCTCCGATTTTTACACGAAAAGTCACTGGCCCTACATATCAGGCATCAATACGCACACCTATCAAACATGATTACTTTTCCAAAAATAAGTAACCTCAGCAAGACTCGGCAAAACATTTTTTTCTTCGCGCACATATTGACTTACCGTAACGAATTGCGAGTTGACGGCAAAGAAGTTTGAAATGAATGCCAAAAGAGAGAGTCGACTGAATTAAGAATGATACTACGACCTTATTTTCACAAGGTTAACGCCTCCCTTTAATTAGAAAATATTTTGAAAGTTGTTGCTTAATCTCCTTCCGTCGTTTTATCTACTTTCGCATTCAAGGAAAATCTAGATACTATAAGTTTTATCTGGGACAGTCAACACGTTGGCACAAGAACGTATTTCTAGGAATCACTAAGTTACACGTGATGTTATGGAAAAAAAAAAAAAAAACTCAGCCAAAAGAAATAACAGGTTTCTCAATGTAGCAGGTGCTAATCTTCAAACTGTCTGGCCGAAGTACAGAATGTGGAAGCTAGAGTAAATAATACTAAGTTTTACGTAACCACTAAAACCTGTACAAAACTGGAGTAAAAGACGCAGTGTCAATAATAAAATACGAATTTGTTTAGACTTCTTAATTTAATAATTACTGTTTCGTAAAACTGTTTATAAATTTTCATTTTTTGTAATTATTATCAAACCCATGTTATGGGGATTCCCACGTTTCATATGTAACTCTTATAATTAAAAAAATATATATGGAATATTTTCCATGTTAGTCTTTTTTCAGGAAAGAATTGAAAGACGATATTTTGTCATCAGATCATAAATTTGGTTATTGAAAGACAAATGCAGTCGTTGAAAAATGTCAAAAGTCAGCGTTAAAAATACTTCTTCTGTGGATCAATGTTTTAAACTGTAGCGACTGTGTTGTATCTTTTCTGAAAACATTGCTGTATTGAAACTCTATACACCGCATAAGATTCAGAAGAAACAGAAGACACGGGAAGTTTTCTAATGCTATTTTCCATCACCGTCGCAATGCTTCTCTACGGCCGGGCTTGACCTTGAGGCGTTTACAACTTTTTACTAGGCAGTCCCCTTAAGCTCGAAAATTAATCGACCCATCGAAATTTAAAGTCGTGAGAGCGGTTTATGCATCGATACGAACAGACTCAAGATAAAGTGTTACCACATACTTAGCCTGTGCACTGGCAGAAAAAAATATGCAAGTTTCCGAAAGTCCCTTTTTCAGTGAAGCTGTGAGATTTGGGCGCCTCTTAACATCGAGGTCTTGAGAGCCGATGAGGATGAAGTGAGGTGAGTATGGAGCAGCGCCGGAATGAAAGGGCGGGGGAAACGGGATATCACCGAG
>NQII01000168.1:936965-959887 GCA_002778355.1 Clitarchus hookeri
GGAGGGAGGCGGGTGCTCTAGCCGCTGGGCCACTGCGGCCCCACCTTTCATTCAGAAATTTTTAATATTCATTCAATTTTTTCTTTGTGAAGTAATGAAACTCATTTTACAATGATATGTTATCATGGTCGTCCGCTGCTTATCACCTTTCATGTTTAAGTAAAATCGAGACAATGCGGTTTTATCATCTGTGCCATAAACGCGTTGCTGAAAGAATATGATTCCGTGAATCACGGAGGTACACGTGATTTTAAGGAAAAAACCGTCTTATATCTCTACAATTTGCCGTCTTGTGAGATAAGCCTTTTGAAAACTGTAAATATTAGCATCAAACTGATAAATACGTGGAAATATAGGCTGTTCAAGGTAAAATGAGCACTTTCGAAAGCCCTACTTAAGATCTACTTGTATGCATCTTGTGTATTCTTCCACCGCATGTGAAATTAACATTACCACGGGTCTTATTCCTTTATCCATTCGTCGGTCAAGTGAAGATTTTACAAATTTGCAAATTCCTACTCCTATTAGCATAAAAATCTGAAAGTAAAAGAAATAATTTCGGCATTCACAAATTTTTACGTAACACTATTAATTCAACGTTAAGACATATAACTACTATCCCCGCGAACGTTGCCAACTAAACTGGACGCATTCCTGTTAAAAATAAATGCAAGTAGGGGGCAGTGAAATTTTCAAAGGTTGGTTTCAAAAGTGCTCACTTCATCGCGAACATCCTTTAGCGCAGAGTATTTAGGAATACAGAGGCGAAACAGTCGAACACCAGGCCACACGCGCCAGGAAAATGGCGTCACTGGCCCCGCGACATGTTGGAACGTCGTTCGCCAATCAGCACCTCGTAACCAACTCGCCAGCCGGCAGCCCACCCAATAGGGAACATTTTTCAGCATGAAGTAGCCAATCCGACACACAAGGCTCGTTATCGGCGCCTCCCCCCCTCCCCACCAGTCACGCGCAGCCAATCAGGGAATGGGTACGCACACATCATAGGAACCGCCACGTTATTTCGCCTCTGTGTTCTTATATACTCTGTGGCAATGCGCCACAAGCGAAATTTGAGTACAGTTTACTAACTATAGGTTGTTCAAGGTAAAGTGAGCATCTTCGACGGCCAAATTACTTATTCCTTTAAGCCATTTTTTTTTATCCTTTAACCAACTTTTAAAAATAAATATTGCCACGTAAGTAATAAACACAGCATGTTTATTCCACCGCACTGGGAAGTTAATGTCTAAGGCTAAAATAAAATGTATTTAATTACTACTATTTTTAATGAGACGGCTTTCAAAAGTGCTCAGTTTACCGTGAAAAAACTGTAATATTATTTCACAAAGTATGCCACTGTAACGTTTCCCATCTTAAAATTAATATATTTGTATACATTTGTTATCCTTCAGATGTTTTTGGGATCTTTTAAAAATACACGTGTGAAATCAGTCCTGTAAATGTATGGGATAAGTTGGTTCAATATAAAACTCAGTTTACGTGTTTCATGATGTAAAACGTTTTAGTATGAAAAGTTAATATATTCCAGTTTTACTTAAATTGCAATGTGCACGTTGTTTTTTCCGAATTCATTTAGCAAAGCGTAATTGCGTGGTATTGCTATCAGGGAAGGTGTTTACGTGCTAAAATGAAATAACCAGGTTTCTGAATCAGTTATTTGTTTTTCTTCTTTCTCAAAGTCATTTTGCAGAGTCACGATTGTTGCGAGGTATGTAAAATACCACGAAAAGTTGTTCACGAAACGATCAGTGATAACTAGGTGATAAGACTGCTTGAGCAGATCTAAGCGATTTTTCCTTAAAATAGAAATGACCTGCTAGGTTTTTAAACGACTGCTGCCAAACACGTATTGTAACATGCACCCCCCCCCCCCGCAGACTTTCCCCTTATCACATTCTCGGCGTTTCGAAGCGCAAGGTTTCTAGGGCGAGCGGTGATATCACTGGCAACCCGAGAAGCGCGCGGAGAATTACAAAAGATGCCGCCGCGCCACTCGAACGCCTCCCGTGGTAAGCCTATCGGGAAACTCGTGCCACCTCCGGTCCTTGGAGGAACGAATGCCTCGGGTTATCGTTGTGAGAATGTTCTGGTTCATCGCCCTCACCTCTCTCGGCGCTTCTCGAGAAGCCTGGAACTTTGTGGATTGGGCCGGCTGATCTGTATAAGCCACGCCGTGCCTCCGTGTAGAGAGCCTGGAGCCTCGTACGGACATGACTGCAAAGTGCGTGCAAGGTGCGTGCAAGGTGCGTTGGGGCTATCGACTAGCAAGTGCGCTGTGCGAGCAGCGGTAGAGTGGACAGACTGATCAGCAGTTTGATTTATATTTATATTTGTATATGATAAGAGTGGATTAAGTGTGTGTTCCTTTTATAAACATAATGATAAGAACTTAAATTATAGTTGAGATTAGCATTAAATACTGAGCTCACTGAGAATAATTATAATTAATAGTAGAGATAGGTATAGCTTGTTCGCGGTTTCTTCACACTTTTTGAATCAAACCTTTGAAAAATTACCCCATGTATGACGAGTTTAGTTATTTTATAAATACGTAATTTATCACAACGTTTTATACTTATGTTAACATAAAAGTGCCTTATTTTAGGTTAAATTGATCTTTTACATAGATTTTATCTGCAAATTACTAGGTAAATTCTAATATTTAGTTTATAATTAATACGAATAAAAACAGGGAGAAAATTGGTATGTTGGCAATAAATAGTAAGAAATAGTTCTTATGCAAAATATTACACAGAATGCGCACGAATGCGGTGCGTTGTCCCTTTCGGTACAATTTTCTAGACTCGGTTAAACTTTGTTTGCATGAGGCGGAGGAATACCCTGGAAGTAGAACTTCAGCAGGGCTTCAGAAAAGTTGAAAGTTACCGTGAACGGACTATAGTTTATTTTTGTGCGTAATAGCTGCGCGTATTTTATGGCGTCATAGATAAATGAAGTGAGAAGATCCGGGCCGCTCTTAATATCGAGGACCTTGAGTGCCGATGAGGGCGAAGCGAGATGAGTGTGGAGCGTCGGAATGAAAGGGCGGGGGTAAACGGGGAGACCTCCGAGAAAACCCGCCGACCACCGTCATCGTCCGGCACGATTCCCACGTGCGAAAATCCTGGAGCGATCCCGCTGGGAATCGATCCCGGTTGGCCTAAGTGGGAGGCGAGTAGTCTAACCACTATAGTAAAAAAATTAAGAAATTATATATATATATTTTTTTAAAATAAGACCTCCATCCCTCACGAAACACTGTTATGAGTATTACTTCGTCCACTGGAGCGTTATATACACAAACTCGGTTCCCACATAAAAATTTATCTTTGATTGAATGTGTTAAAATATGTTCCTGTGATTCTCAGTTTAGAGGTATTTGAAATCCACCTTCCTTACTAAGTTGCAAAATATGTTAAAAATAATTATTGTAATAAACTTTATTGACAGCTTGTGATATTTTTTTAAATTTCGTGCATAGGTATTTGAAAACCAAAGCCACCTTACGAAATTGCAAAATATGTTAAAAAATAATTTTCAAAATAATATTTATTAACAGTTTGTGATTTTTTTAAAATATATTTCGTGCAAATGGTTTTCAAAAAAATTTTTATGCTTACTCTTTTCGTTTTAGGTCAACATAATATTTGATGTTACAAAAAAAAAACCTACGTACGGGAATCGCTGATAAATACAAAGTGTTGACCAGATTCCTCTTACGTGCGCGCGCCATCTGCTCAGGCCACAAACAGAGCGCAGAGCTTCAGTAGCAAAGTTATTTAAAACTATTCAATATTTATCAGCTAATTTTCATTTCCGAATACCAGTTTCAGTTTTCTTATTTCCGTATATAACGTGTTTTTTTTTTTTAACTGGAAAAGGGCTGATAAGAGTATTCCACAATAATTTTTACGTACAAACGGCTGTTCACGGTAAAGTGAGCACTTTTGAAAGCAACATACTTGAACTCGCACGCCGACAGATGTGTGTCCAGTTAAGTTGCGTGTCTTAACTTTGTATTAAAAGTGTTATAGTTAATAATTTCTGTATACCGAAATGACTTCTTTTGCTTTTGCTTTCTGCCTTTTTGAATGCGTGTAAGTGTAACAATGAGAAAATTTGACCTTTGCAATGTCAATTTCAATATGGCGGTTATAATACGCAATGTGCATACAAGTAGATCTTAGGAGAGGCTTTGAAAAATGCTTAGTTTACCAGGAACCGCCTGTGTGAACATTCCGGTACAGGAAACTTAACGTAAAATGGTATATGCAGCACATCTTTGTATTTATCACTGCACAATAAATGACATGGTCATCACTGAAAGTCCTGTAGAGGCGACCCGACGAGAGAAAGGCAGCCCATCAGTTCAGTGCCTTGAAATAGTAACACCTATCAAGAGATGTCACAAATTATAGCATTAAACTGCAATTTTTTTTGTAAGAGGAAGGGAAGAAGAGAATGCAATGTAATCATTTACACCCAAACCCCTCCACATTCCGTCACTTTGCAAAAGCGTGTCCACCTCCTAACTTAAAATCAAATTCAACTTTTGAAAAAAAAAAAAAAATCAATTATGTACAACTTCAATGCCAGTACAGTTTTGGAGATATTTAAGTCAATCTTATGGCATGCGTCCATACTTGTCTTTTCTTATGACGTTACTTTGACAAACGTTTATTATCTCCAAAAGAAAATCTGTCTACATAACTGAGTCCTAGTGATAGAAGAAAAACAAATCTACTAGATAACATCGTTCCAAAAGGAATTCCGCAGAAAATCATTGGACTTGGATTCGATGATAAGTTTGAGTGCGTTTTGCACGTGATATTTCACCCAGCTGCACATGGAACCCAAAGAGCTGAAGTGTACTCGAACACACGCAACTATCTCGGCACTGTTAACATTGTGCTTATTTACAAATGGTCCTATAAAAAAATATATTATTGACGTTATTTCTGGTATAGCGCGGTTTTAGTGATAAGATAACATTCCGCATTTCTTAAGCTTACTTGCGTGAGCTTTTTGCGCAGCGGTGAAGTTTCGTAACATGTGTGAGTGCACAGCAGAGAGGTATCTCGTGGTTCTGCTCCATACGGAAAAAACCCATTTGCACAGGTTACAGAGTCATCAATCCTTTGCGCTGGGATCAGAACGCGGAGTTTAGTAACATCTTAAGTTCGACATCCATTTTAACAAGTTTTAGGCATGACAAGAGCACCGAATATTTTGATGAGTTACACTCATAAGTCAGCACAAAAGAGCGGATATTTCCAGAACCAACAGATATGCCTCGTTTTCTTGGCTGGTAGGGGCAGCGGGGGGCGTAGTGTCCAGGGCGCTCGCCTCCCACCACGGCGATCCGGGCTCGATCCCCGGCGGGCTCACTCCCGGATTCTCGCATGTGGGAATCGTGCTGGACGATGCCGCTTACCGGTGGGTTTTCTCGGGGTACTCCCGCTCCATTCCAGCGCCGCTCCATTCTAGCTAGAGTTTCACTTCTGTCAGGCCCGGGGATGACGGTCACCTACCTAGCCTTGCCCTGGGTGCACTCCCCACACGCCATTTATTTATTTTTTCCATTCGGCCAATTTTTTATTCCTTAACCATCTTTTTAAGTAAATATTACCATGCAAAAATAACCACAGTGCGTATATTCCGCCGCACTCGGAGGTGAACGTCTATGGGTACAATAAAATATTTTTATTGACTATTATTCCAAATGAGAGGGTATTCAAAAGTGCTCACTCTACCGTGAACAGCCTACAACTGATTAAAAAATACTTACCACTCAGTAAGTTCGGAATTGTGAACGCGAATTAATTATCCGTGCTCGATGCATCTATGTAAGATTAGCTATGCACGTTTCAGTTATATCAAAGGCTTAGTGTTTGAAAAAAATGAGCCTAATTTTATTAGTGATAATTGCGAACGAGGGGAATAATTTACAAAGCTTTGGACTTTTCTCAAATAGAAGCTGAAGGTAAAGGACCAAACGTCACAGAAAAATACACCGGGTGTAATGGAATATATTATGATAAATACCAGAGTGGGGTAGATGAGGAGTACAAATGGAGCATATTTCATCAAGGAACAAATTTTCTCATTTACATAGGTAACCCGTTAATTACATATAGGAAAAAAAAGTGTTAACATAACTGAAAATTTCTTGTAATAATACAAATGCTAGTACTTCTACAAAACATTTTGTTGTAAACCTGTTGCATTTGTACATATGCAAAACTAGGATTTGTAGAACTGCAGGAAAATTCTTGCAATAATACTTTGACAATTGTAAAATTTACAGGTATTAATTTGTAATGGCATTAAAAAATATTTTCGCAACCAGTTTCCAAAAAAAACGTAATTTTAACGTTACAAAAAAAATATTTTTGTGTGCAGTGGATATGTGCAGGGATGGGTATGCAACTCTGTGTATTTGGCATATTGGCCGGCCTGCGCGCAGTTCTGCACGTCTGATAACGCCGCTCGGTACTGTATGGTCTCAGCAGTGCCGCGTACCTCCAGTTCCTGCATGATTTGTCACCGGAGCACTGGGAGGATGTTGCTTTAGACGCTCGTGAGCGATGTGGTTCCAGTGGGATGAAGGACCTTCCTCGCTTCGCTATGGCAGCACCTCGACGTGCACTTCCCTGAACCGGTGGGCAGGTAGGGGAGGCCCGATCGCGTGGCCGTCACGCTCACCTGACCTCGCACCACCTGACTTCTGGCTGTCGGGGGCCACGCCAAGTCGATGGTGTATGCCACGCCACTCGACACGAGCTCAATGCGCCGATACGGAGAGCATCATCAATTCCCACGCCGGAATACCTTTTTGCACATGTGCGGAGCAACATGCTTCAGCACTGCACAGCCTATGTGACCAACGGTGGCCGACATTTTGAACAGACTCTGCGAGCCCCATACCTTCTGCCCAAATGTGCAAATATATTGTCATGCTATCGCACTGTCTGTTGCCTAATCATCGTTGTTGCATACCCGTTCATGCACATTGCCACCGCCGTTAGTGTGTTAACTATGAATAGGGCCAGTGGAATTTTGCGAAAAGATTTCAAGACCAGTTATATTTCAAGACACTGTAGGGTCGTTTACATATCTTGATTGCTGAATGACGTTTTGACATGTGTTAACATTATGCTCACGAATCACATGGGAACCGTGCCGATGTTGCCGAATTCCCGAGTGGCCCGGTCAAGTTTGAAAACGCCTCCTCAAGCAGACATTAACTGCTGTTGGTTCGTATAGTATTGAAGGCTACTGTGTACTCATATTATTTTGCGAAAAATCACTGACTCTAACTATACATTTTAGGCAGTTTGTTCCCAGATAAAATAGGAGCCATTTGTGCTCATCTACCAGACTCCTGCGTTTATTATCATTTATTCGAGTAGATTCAGTATAATTTTAGACGCTGCTTTGGATAAATATTTCATTCAGAACTGCACTAGTCATAGCATCAAGCACTGTGATACGTCGGGAACAATAAGAAATGTGTCTGTGTTTGAGTTTATAGGAAGCAGCTGGAGTACAAGACTACAGAAGGAATACTAGGAATACATTATCAACAACGAATGCCGTCTCCAACAGGAGAGGGGCTTACGTTGTTGGACGCATATTTCAGTTGTGTATAGTGAGAAGTTCAGGTGGAAAAATAATGGTGGCGCAACTTTGAGGGAGGGGAAGTAGGGGGAAGCAGTGTAGGGGAGGGCCCTCCCGAATACTCGGCCGCTGGAGTTGCCACTGCTGGGTTATACATTCAAACTGATAACATCACTCTCCACCACCACACTGGTAAATACCGCGGTGCGCGATTTACGCTTTTTCGAAAGCTAATATGCACGCGTGGAGCAGCTCTCACGCAACCGCACCCGGCCGCTGTCGCTACGGCAATGAATTGGAATTTGCTACAGAGTTGCGTACAGTAAAATTACAGGGTCATAGTTTATTCACTTCCAGACTAGTCGCCAACTGAAAGACTACACTGCACGTCAGTCGAGCGTCTTGCGCATAGAGTCGACACTGCTTGAAATACGCCGGCCGTGGTCGTCCATAGTGCTTCATCGACTTTGACCTCACACGCGCGTACATCCCCCCTCACAAGGCGACCGCCTTAATAACCAACCACTTCTACCGACGAGGGTGTACAGGTAAAGAATCTCTGGCAGCAGACAACCAATGTGCATTTAATATCGGCATATTTGTACATAAGACTGTAGAGTCTAGCCTGCAGGTCATTGAATTCGCGAATTTTTCCGGTCTCTAACCATAAGTGCCAACTTTTTTTTTTCAGAATTAAAACTAAGAAGGAGGGGGGGGGCATACAAGTCTGAAACATTCTGTTCCGACATTTTGTTGGCCAGTAAGGTCATATTGATCGCACGTGAGGCCGAAGTTCGCGGTACACACTACTGTACTGCCTCTGTAGTCTTAATTATTCTGTGGCTAGGCAAAGGTTTTTTTTTTTTAAGGAGGCTCGTCGAAGGGGGCGGGGGAGAAAGGAAAGCAGGCCCCCAGCTAATTAATCGCACACACGAACTCTGATCATGTAATGCCCGGCTCCCCGTTGCGAATATACAGGACACGCGAAAGCACGAGAAGTGGAAAGGGGCTGGGCAAGATAACAAGTTACATAAACAGAACTGTCGTGATCGAAGAACGCGGTGAAACCACTTTATGTACACGCCTCCCGATAAGTTATCGACGCATTTTTTTTGTCGCGTGATAACGTTATCGGTTAACGGATTCACAGAATTTCGCCTGAAGGTGCCTTTCTCACCTTTTCTTGTGACGTAAATTTTCTGTTATTACTGGGAACAAACAATTCTATTGAGTGGGTTTTTTTTTTTTTTTGCTTCTGGCCTTTTGCACAGCGCCGTATCTGAATTTTGTACTGGGTGTGTTAAGTAGGCGTTACTGTCTATGTTTTGCAAAATTGAGCTTTAGGTTTTTTTTTTATGGAGTGGTCAAAGAAATCTTTCAAACTGATAACGGAAAATAGACATTACGTCAATCATGTTGATAAGTGAATAAAATGCCGTCTACTTCAGCAGTAAAATAATATATAAAATAAAGAGTATAGTGTTGATATACAAATTTATTCACTAAGATATGTTAACATTGTCTTATTTGTTACATTTGCATATTCCAATTTTTTTTTTTTTTGGCTGATACACAGACATTGCGTGGTTAGACATTTTTCGCTTCTTTCATTGTATTGTTTTGGTTTCTACAAGCGAATAACTTCAAAGTTTACGTAGTCGAGAAGTATACATAAGTTTAAGACATAATTCTAAAAATGCGGAACTTGGTATTGCATTTTTTTCGTTCGGTAAAACAATGCAGAAATCCCCTGTTTACAATTTTTTTTATGTACAGTACGCGTCAGAAGTTTAAGACCATTAGTAAATTTGTACAAATATTTTCCTGCTTTAAAACTTGCGGTGCAACCTGTGTTGTACAATTTTGTAACATTGTTACTGTGAAAACACATAAGTATCGGAATGATTAAATTATTGAAACTGGACAAATAATTGCAAGTTATGATTTTTGAAACGATTACATAAATATGGAATGAGAATTATCATGCACATTTTTGTGTAAAACTCATGTAGACACAATTATTTTACAGCTATTTTAGTGTAATATTATTTTTAAATTGCCTTTACAAATACGCTTGACAGAAAAAGAAAAACTAGGGCCTTTATAAATTTGCAAACAAGCTTTTTATTTTTGTTAATTGAATTTACATTATATGGAAAAGTAGCTATGAACTCTCCACAATTGAAAACTATGTATATTTCTTACCAGTTGAGCTCGCGAGATGGGGTTCCAGCGTTAGTTCTCTTTCCACTCAACAGATGGCATTGCAGTTTTGCAACTGGTAAATTATAAATTCACCGATTATTGTCATCCATACTGAGACATAGTTACAGTCAGTGCCAGACTTCCACCGAGACGAACAAGGCACCTGCCTAGAGCACTCGCCTCGGGTTGGGGGGGAGGNAGTTTTGCGCGGTCAATGGGCGACCGAGATCGCTTAGAGCGGAGGAATCGGCACACAGTTTCGCTTCCGTATTCTTACTTAGCCTGTTCTGTGACAGTGGTTTTGACATACCTTCAAGGTCTCCTCAGCAAGTAATAAAAGGGTAGAAATAATTTGACCGTATCCATGCTGAATATAAAGGCTTTCATCACGGCAGCAGCCGAGGCCACGGTGGTGTAGTGGTTAGACCACCCGCCTTGCACATAAGCGAACTGGGTTCGATTCATGACGGGGTCGCTCCCGGATATTCGTATTTGGGAATCGTGTTGGACGATGCCACTGGTCGGAGGGTTTTCTCAGTGATCTCCCGTTTCCCCAGCCCATTTATTCAGGCGCTGCTTGAAACTCACCTCAAGACCTCCATATTAAGAGCCGCCCAAATTTATTCACTCACTCACTTAAGTATTCTGTGATAGTGATGTAGAGACTCAAACTACGACACCTAAAATTATAGAGTCTATCCTTGATCGAAAAGGTTAAGCGGTAATGTATTGACCCTCTGCTGTGGAATTATTATTGGTTGTTAGCAGGTTAATTGTGATATTTAAAAACTTATAATTTAATTTCCCACCAGCATATTATTTCTTCCACGAGTAAAATAAACCTTGTCGTGGACTTCGACGATTAAAATCGATAAATCAATTAAGTGAAAAGTGCGAAACTGTTACGAACAAAAGTAACTGAGAATTTAAAATTTGCATTTTTCATATGATGTACAGTCATGAAATTCTAATTTTTTTATTCTTCGCCGAATTTGCTGGGAGCCGTAGGTAACTTCTTGTTTTCAGAAGGGGTTGGGAGACGCAAGTCACAACATTTCTGCGATTATACCCACATTCATTACAACCCATTCAAACCCAGTTTACACCGTTGCTTACATTACGCACTTGAAGGTAATTTTTGTCTGTAATATACACTGCGAGGCTCAATTGCCAATTACATTACCTGTGGGTAAATGATTCGCAAACAGTCCTACTGGTCTACGTCATAATTGGTTCATATTACTGTAGTCGAATATATAACCTACAGCCATCGGATGTGACAACGAAACAAGTGTTGTGTCGACTTAAGTACAGCGCGCATCATAAATTTTTTTATTTCGAAACACCCGAAACCATAAATTGAAGTGGTTCTGAAAGGGTTAACGTCGTTACACAATTGAAAACTTTATCATTTGAAATGACGTTCTGACGTTTGTTTATCAACATGTTATTTCTTATGGGCAGGGGCAGTGATATTTCGCGAAAATATTTCGAGACAAGATACAGTCCAAAGCACTGTAGGGTCGTCCAGCTTCTTCGATTGGCTAAAAATATGTTCTGGCCTGTGTTAACCGTTTGCGCACGAATCATGAAGGTTCGGTGTCGGAGTTTCTTAGTCCCGAGTGGCTTGGTCAAAGACGGACACGGCACCAGCAGCCAATGGAGGTATAACAACAGCTGAGGTGTGTGTATATAGTATTGAAGTCTACTGTGTCCTCAGATTTTTACGCGAAAAGTCACCGGCCCTAGTTATGGAGCATGTCATAATTGAACTGGTAAAGTTGGAGTCGAGCCACGGAATGAATAAATACACAGAGACGAACTGGCGTGGGCGGTTTCATTGATGTGGGCCTACCCATCCTCCGGTTGGATGTGCGAGGAGGGTCGGGAAGGGGCGTTCTGTCCGATTGGCCACCTCGTGCTGCAGAAGGTTCCCTATTGGTTGTGCTGTCGGCTGGCAAGTGAGATACCAGGCGCTCCTTGGCGAAAGGCGTTCCGACATGTTGCTGACCAGTGACGCCATTTTGCTGGCGTGTGCGGCTGGAGTTCGCGGAATAAGTGGCTATCTCACCGCTGTATTCTTATTTGCTATGTCGTCAAGATTTCTTGACTATACACTGAAGAGCCAAAAAAAAACTGGTACACCTGCCTAATATCGTGTAGGGCCCCTGCGAGCACGCAGAAGTGCCGCAAGACGACGTGGCATGGATTCGAGTAATGTCTGAAGGTATGCAGGTGGCATTGAAATCTCCGCCAATTTGAGAAAGGGTTGCACGTCTGCCACGTTTAATGATTCTCGTCAGTCGTCGTTTGTCCCGTTCTTTCACTGCCTTTTTACGGCCGCAGCGATGTCGAAGATGTGATGTTTTACCGGATTCCCTATATTCACGGTACACTCGTGAAATGGTCGTACGCGAACATCCAAATGCTTTCGCTACCTCGGAGATGCTAAGGCCCATCTCTCGTGCGCCGACTATAACACCACGTTCAAACTCACTTAAATCTCGATAACCTGCCATAACAGCAGTTGATTGCTTCCATACCTTTGTTATTTGCATGCGCGCGCCTATGCCAGTTTTTTTTGGCTCTTCAGTGTACGATTTCGAAAAGTTGGAACTTAAAGTCAAAGTTAAGAGCTCATTTTGCTCAGAATGTGCCAAACGCTATGCGGGAAGAATGTATTTATTTGTTTTTCCAACTATAAGGCTATTTTCAATTCCGTACATTCAGTCAAGCTCGTGGTAATATGACTTTTCTAAATAAACGAAATGGCAAATAAACGTTATCAGTAAAAACACATGAATGGATATTTAAGAAAAAGATAGCACGTGAGTTTATCTTTCAATTGTTTAAAATCAATTGTGATATAGCGCTTTAAGGCCTGAGATTAGGCCTATTTAAGGAAAAGGTACATAAAATACATTATTTGATGATCTATGATTTACATAACAAGAGTCGCATTTATACGAACGCTGAACAAACCTATTTTCAATTGTCTGCACTTTAATTTTACCTGTGTGATGTGTATCGGTGATTTCGTAAAAGGAATGGAAACTGAAAGACAAACGCGAAAGTTTTCAATGGTACAAAAACCGTTAACCTTACCGCAAACGCCTACACACGCACGCACGCACACACACACACAAAAGTATATCTTCTTCTCTGTGTGTATTTTTTTATGCTAAAGCGTATGTATTGTTATGCACTAATGTAACACTTATTTTCATCGAACCAAGGTTTCAGACTAAATAATTTACAGATGTTTAAGTAAATATAACAATGAAATTTTGTTTGCTGACACTATGCAATAAAAAAAAAAAACTTAAACTTGAAGACTAAAAATTAAGTATTACATTTTTCATAATGATTTCAAAGTACAACACATTACACATTCCAACTAAGCAGAAACATGAAACATACTTTTTACATCTTCTCTCAATCCTTTGCCACAACGGCTCGTACACCGAGGTTAGTGTTTGTTTTAGGGAATTAACGCCTCACTTGTCAAAATCTCAAATGAAATAATTTCTGTTGAAATTTTGTTGTTTCCCGTTATTCTTATGACTATAACTAACATATATTTGTAATAATAATGGGACAAACAATTTACTACGTGTCGAAAACACGTACTTACCACGAACTGAAGTAAGTCTTATCAACCCAGGAGGAGAACGTTCATGCTGGCTGAAAAGTGAGAGTCAATAATTAATGGGAGTTTATTTTTTAAACAAATTTAAGCGTGTTTCCATTCTGGATGCTTCAAAACGCATATTTTAAAGAAAATAAATTAATAAGACCTTTTTTTTAATAGGAACACGCGATTTTCGCGGAAAGAATTCCATAGAAGCCATATTTCAATATCCTACTTGCACACCTGCAGTTTTCCCCTCCTTTATTGGCCGCATGCCTTCGTCGAAGACAGTGTGGCGTTTGGCCGGGCCAATGAGATCTTACGTTACTCCCGTACACAAAACGTCTGTGATTCGGGGGCAGGCACGTAAGACGCACAGAAGTTGAAAATATCCGTTCGCGAAAGTAGATCTGAGTTAAGACGTATCGAAATACAACTTGACATGAATTACTTTCGCAAAAATTGGGTGAACCTATTTATTAGCCCTTTAACGCACACATAAATTTTTCGTTTCAGGGGTTGCAAAAGATGAAGTTTTTGGTGTGAGAAGTACTTAAAAATCCCTTAGATTACCTTACACTTTGAAATTAACAGAAAGGACTTGAGTAGATGAATGGCACAAATATATAAAAAAAAACATAATTCTTAGTGTCTAGCCTAGCTTGCTGCCAACTCAATCCGCGAAATACTCGGGCTTCTATTTATGAAGCATCCGTAATGGAAATACGCTTATATTTTATTTAAAACATACATTAATTAACTGATTTTTAAAAACATCGTAGTCAGTAAATTTTAGCCGAAATAATTTTATTATTACAAAATATATTCAACCTTCTTTCATACGCAACAAAAATAGCACTTTTTTTTCCTCGCAATTTTAGAAGTGTGTTTCCTGCTTTTTAATGAGCTCTGCATTTTGTACGGTCACGTGCAGTGCTCCACTGGCAACCGCACTGCTTATACCTTAACCCCTTAACGTATTATTCCGAGTTACACTCGTTCACGTATGACGTGTTGCAAAATAGGCAAAGTCATGGTCGCTGCTGTACCACGTCAGAAGCTAGCACCAATACAAACAGCGTGTTTTCCCTGGTGACTGCTATTGGTTGCTGCTCGTGCACCAAAGCGTTATTATTGGTTATTGCGGATGCCGTGAACCAATAGAAATTCTTTAAGCATGTTCAATCACGTAAGTTATTGCAAGGAATTAGTAAGTACGTGTCAGGCCAAAAAAATCTCCGCTTTTGCAACACCTGGAAGATAGCCGTTTCAAACAAAAACTATTTTACACGAGATCTCTTGATGAGTAGGTACTGACACGTTAAGAAATCTTGCAAATTGTTATGTTTATTTTCTTTCCTAAAATTCAATATTATAATCTACACTTTACAGAAAATAATAAATAAATGTTTTATTAATTATTTTTCAACGTATCAGATTTTTTTTTTTTTTTTTAGAAAGTCACGTTGAATAGTTGTTGTTTGAAACAATCGTCTTTAAAAGTGATACATTGAGAAACAATTTCTTCAACATTGATACTCCATTTAAACTCCGTGGCTGCTGTTGACTTGTAAGTCAGAATCCTTAAAATCTGTGAAATTTTCTGGCAGGAAATTGTTATTTCCCAAAGTCTGAATTTGAAAAGTTTTTATTTAACCGGTAGTCTGTCGGCCCTGCTCTTGTAAACAACGGGGTTTATAAAACTATGAAACACCATTGGGGATCGACTAGACAAGAGTTTGTTGGCGTTTTGTTTCGCTTGTCGCACCCATCCCCCCACGTTTGTTTTATATTTTCGTTTTGGCATTTTCAGGATGGCCTGGTTGGTGATCGCGCGGGAGAGGAAGCGAGCATATTGTTTACGCTCACCGAAACAAGAGAAAGAGACAGAATAACAGACGAAGACGGAACCGCGAAAGAATGGCGAGGCTGAGAGAGAGAGAGAGAGAGAAAGAGAGAGAGACCACACGCATGACGGATGCGCGCGGATTGGTCGGCGCGGGACGGCCAATGGCGCGCCGGTCCCATTCATAAACACGGACGAGAGGCGCGCGAAACGGACGGAGAACGAGGCACGGTTCTGCAGGAGAGAGAGAGAGAGAGAGAGAGTGAGGAGGACGGAGAGGAGTGAGTTTTGTCTCTCCCCCTCTCCAGGCTCGGGGGAAAGATCTCGGAAGGAGCGTGGCTGCTGAAGGCGGCTCAGTCAGCGTGGCGTTACCGTGGAGAGTGCGCGCGACAAGACGGGTCGGCCGGTGTGCTGCGGAGTGACTTGTGCGCGAGTGTACCGGGGTGAGAGAGCAACGTCCCCGGGGGTGCGTTAAAACCCAAAGGTGCTGCGAGGTGGAGGAGCCCTCGTGGTTGCCTCACCACGGCGTCGGCCGCGATAGCATGGACGCCGGCTCGTGCTGCGTGCTGAGGCCCGCCGCGGTAGGCCTGGACGATGACCAGATAGTGCCCGATCACCCGGGGGACGCGGGAGGGGTCTGGGGCTCGGGACAGAGCAGCTTCCTCGACACCTGGCTACAGATGCAGGTGAGCCACCCTCTCACGATCACGTCCTCCGTCCGTGGATCTCTCCGAGAACACGTGCCTACCTGCCGCTTCCGAACCAGTGCTGTACTACAAACCAAGGGTCCCGAACGCGAAAATTCACATCAACCGCCCCTCCCCCCATCCCTACCAAGGTCAAGTAAACTATAGTGTTATAAATGCCATACATATCATAACGTCTAGCTCAGCTATAAAGTATAAAAACATGAGTAACTAACGCTTTCTTCTTACGGGACTTCATTTAGGGTCCATTCACGATTACTTTACACTTTTTCTGAAGCCATGCTGAAGTTCTAATTTAGGGATATTTCTCCGACTCGTGCAAAACAAATCTCAGAAAATTACGCCAAAGGGACAACGCACCACATTCTTTTCGCATTCAGTGTAGTAATATTTTGCATAAGAACTATTTCATGTAGACTGTTCACGTTAAAGTGAGTACTTTTGAGGCACTAGTTACTTTTTCCTTTCAGCCATTTTTTTATCATTTGACAACGTTTTTAAATAAATATTGCCATGTCAGTATTAAACACATTATGTATATTCCACCGCACTCGGAAGTTAATGTCTAAGGCTAAAATAAAACACATTTATTAAATATTATTCCAAATGAGAGGGCGTTCAAAAGGGTCTCACTTTACTATTTTATTCATATTGATTATAAATGAAATATTATTATTTATAAATAAAATAAAAGTAAAATTTCAAGTTATCCAGAAATAAGGTATTTTTATGTTGACAGAAATATAAACCACTTATCGCATTTGGTATATTTAGGGAACAACTAAACACGTCGTCATGCACGGGGTGAATTTTAAACGGTTTCATTTAAAACGTGTGAAGAAACTGCTAATAGACTATAATCTGACTGTAGGCTTGACACGAACGGCTGGTTTGTCCTCCAGAGCTTGTCTTTCGTNGGCTTTCGGCTAAGGGCCCGGACGCAGCTGCATCACCTGCGTTGCCATAGTTACACCAATGCCCCAATGTTCCGAGGTCTACAGGCTATTAACGGTAAAGTGAGAACTTTTGAAAGCCTTCTCATTTGGAATAAATTATAGCGCCGAGTATTTCGCGGCTTGAGTTGGCAGCAAGCTAGGCTGGACGGTCCTCTATACACTTGAGACATTATCGTGTGCTTATTGGTTGCTGTGATCAAGTGACGCCTCTGTACAGGACTGTTAAACACTCACTCACACTACTGCTTCCTGCTTAATACTAGCTCACAGTTACACACGGCATGCCTAAACAACTGTCGTCCAATCACAACAGTAGGAGGAAAGAACAAGTGTTTGGAGTCTACCTCACGTACGAATGAAGTCACGAAATACTCGTGGCTCTATGAATAATAGTCAATAAATATATTTTATCGTAGCCTTACGCGTTAACTTTCGAGTCCGGTGTACCTGTAAAGGTGGTTAAAGGATAGGAAAATTACTGAAAGGAAAAAGTAACTAGGGCCTCACAAGTGCTCACTTTGCCGTGAACAGCATATAGAAACCTGGGTGTGATAGGCAGAGATGCCTCGTGTAGTCGTGCCTCAGTTAGTTGTTACTTTCCTGTAGGACCCATTTCGGTGCTTTACAGTGTGCTAATTAATTGGCAAAAGGGGGGGGGGTGTTAGAGAATTACCCCCACTCATAATTTTCCAATATTAACTCCCTTTGTGAAGAGTAATAATGAATCATAATGAAAATAAATAATGGGGTTTCTTTTAATTGTTCTCTATGCTGCATAAGTCGGTGCGGTTATAATTGTTTATTACCTTACATTGCCTATCATAATTTGTACAGTTAAAAATCTATGGTTCGAAATAAATTAACTGCATCTAGATTATCATTATTTTCTCTTAGAAACTGTTTACATTATCAACGACTTTGTGCTTTAGACACCTTCGCTCTAATCAAAATAAAACTCCAGTTTATTTGTGTTGTTGGTTTCAAATATTTTTACTTAATACATCGCCAGTATTATTACTCTTTAAATAAGTTAGTTATTAATAAGGAACTTTAATCCTTAAGACCAATGCATTATTTTAGCTTTCAATGGTAAGTCATGTGATATTGTTTATATCAAATATCCTAAAGTGCCAAGTTAAAAAAAAATTATCTTCTCAGCAAAAAGTTAAATTCGCATCCTAGAATTTTTCAAGGAAATCCAAGAGATGAAAATTATTTTTCTACATTTTCAGCATATTAATTTTTTGTGACATGAAATAATAGTCTGGAAAATGTATGAAAATGGTAGAAAATTATGTTAATAAAAAAATGTATAACTTTATTCATACATACCTAAAATGTAAACAAAATTAACGAACAGCTCAAAATAAGTGCCCATGTTGTCAGAATGTCGAAAAAAATATTTTCTTTGTATTTTTGTAATCTGTTTACCTGCATTTCATTTTGAACTTTTCAGATAAAAATTCTGAGTGAAAATAACCGAAAGTTAAAGAATTATTGCAGGTACACAAAGCATTGCCAGCTTGACACTCTTGCGACTTCATAACACAATTTTAGATTTAATAAATGGTCACGTGACCCATTCTACATACTTGGTAGTTTAGTATTTAGTTTTTTGTATGTAACGAAACTTACTAAATATTAATTTACAAAATCCCAAATAGCCGCCGTATTTGTTGTAACCTAAAGCGACAAGGAACAATGCAGGGGCAGCTTCAAATTATACACATACGTATACTTTTTTTTTTAATGAATGCACGTAATTAAATAGCTATTACTAGAGACCGGAAAAAATCGCGAGTTCAATGACCTGCAGGCTAGACTCTACACAGTCTTATGTACAAATATGCCGATATCAATTGCACATTGGTTGCTTGCTGTCACAGTGGAAGGCGACGATTGGACCAGCATTCTCCAGGAAGTGTCAAATACGGCGTGGGCCAATGGATTAAGTTATATAAACGCACGTGTTTCGAATTCTAGCTTGTCCTAAAATGAATCCGCGAATTCTTCAGGTCTCTAGATATTACACGTTGTGAAACGTGATACCATTAAATGTAAACTTAGCCAAAAAAATATACTGTACACGTGGTTTTTTCATATAAATATTTATTTATTTATGATAATATTTTCGTGAAATGCCCTTTTAAAAATACTATGTTAAGCAATGCAGGGTTTCCGGTCTACAACTTCGCACCCACGCGATGAAATCGGACTGTTTATTGTGAGAGTTCCAATCTAAACATAGGTCCGTTAAATTAACCCTTTCTGTCAGCGTGTCCAGATCGAGGATGTGTTACACAGGAAGGATAGTTATGACCAGTGCTGTATTCAGCAAGTAAAGCGGGCGACACACGGGACCGATCTGATCCGACCCAGCGAGCCGACGGCAGGGGGCGACTCCACGCACGACCCGAGCCAGCTGCCCGAGATGTCATGGTTCCTACGTTGTCCGGGGCGTCCTTTCGGATTGACAATCCATCCGAGATTATCAATCAATAAAACGAATTTATTTAAGATCGGTGATGCCTGCTAACAGCACGACAAAAACCGCAACCCGACTTCACGCTCTCATACCAAAGACGTGTATAAATAGGGGCAGTGATATTTCGCGAAAAGATTTCGAGACAAGATACAGCCCAAAGCACTGTAGGGTCGTCCAGCTTCTTTGATTGGCTAAAAAATGTTCTGGCTCGTGTTAACCGTTTGCTCACGAATCGCGAAGGTTCAGTGTCGGAGTTACTTAGTCCTGAGTGGCTTGGTCAAAGACGGACACGGCATCAGCAGCCAATGGAGGTGTAACAACAGCTGAGGTGTGTATATAGAATTGAAGTCTACTGTGTGCTCCGATTCTCACGCGAAAATTCACTGGCCCTACGCATAGCATATTAAGGAAACCACCAATCATGTCATACACGGGCTGATTTTTCAAAGGTTTTTTTTTCATAATGTGCGAGGAAACCGCAAATAGAATATAGTGCAGTCACACAAGCATATTTATAGTTTTCTGTAGTTACGAAGTGTCTGAAACGTTGTCATGGGTTACAAACAGTTTTTGCTAACTTTCATATTTGAAGGTAGAGGTGCGAGTTAGGATGGATAGATTTACGGTCGTAGAAACTATCGTTTTAATGTGACAGCGGCGAAGCAAGCTCCATGCAGCCTCGGAATTGTTTGTTCCTGACACGTGAAGCTACAAAAAATACGGGGGATGTTTCGTGTTATATAAGTACAGGAAGGACAATTCCGTTTACGGTTGCCAACTGTCCTGTATTGTACAGGATTTCCCGTATCCCGGGACTGAAAGAATGATCCCATATGGGTAGGGCCGGTGACTTTTCGCGTAAAAATCGGAGCACACAGTAGACTTCAATACTATATACACACCTCAGCTGTTGTTGTACCTCCATTGGCTGCTGATGCCGTGTCCGTCTTTGACCAAGCCACTCAGGACTAAGTAACTCCGACACTGAACCTTCGTGATTCGTGAGCAAACGGTTAACACGGGCTAGAACAGTTTTTAGCCAATCAAAGAAGTTGGACGACCCTACAGTGCTTTGGAGTCTTGTATCGAAATCTATTTCGCGAAATGTCACTGCCCCTACGTATGGGTGTTTATAGGACGAGACGTCACATATACCGTATCTAGGACTTTTTTGAAAATAAACCAAATATTAATGAACACAGTGTCAGTTATTTACTACTCCTGTGATTACAAGTGCGTTTATTCAGATGCTCTAACACAATGGACGCAGATAGTTACAACTGACGCCGACAGGTGGCATTCGTCAACAAGTGTGTTCGTGTAAGTAGCACTTGCCGCTATGTGTACGGTATCTTTTCTTGTTATATGTGTTAGAGAAAATGTAGAGTGAATGAAAAGTGAGTGAAGTGATTTTTGAGGTCTTGAGAGCCGGTGGGGGTGATTGAGGTGAGCATAGAGCAGCGCCGGAACGAACGGAGGGCGGGGTAAACCGGAGATCCCCGAGAAAACCCGCTGACCAGCGGCATCGTCCGCGGCACGATTCCCGCATGCGAAAATCTGGGAGTGACCCGGCCGGGGATGGAATCCGGTTCGGCCATGGCGGGAGGCGAGCAGGCTAACCACTCAGCCACCGCGGCCCCTAGAAAATGTAGACTTTGCATTAATGTACTACAAATTACAGAAATGTTTGACAGCATGGTAGGCCTCTTACACTATCAATCCTGAATATGCACAATGTAAATTTCTTATGCGCTCAAGTATTTTGATGCTAAGTCATGTGTAGGAACCACCCATTCATCGACTACAAAAAAAAAATATAATTATATAAAAAAGGGTCGGAAACCAGTTGCAATTTATGTGTTTTGTTGACGGGAATACCTCCCGAGAATGACCATCTGGCTTCGACAGGATACCTGTAGCGGAACACGGTACTTTATTTACGACTTGAAATGCCAATGCTGCTGCGGTGAAATAGAAAAAAAAAAAAAAAAAAAAAAAAATTTNGTCGTGTATAATTTGCCCGCGTAGAGCACAAAGATTTCTCTTCTGACGCTGTTTTTCTTTATTTAAACACCAAAGTCGTATCAGTAGTTCCAATCAGCGACATTACACGGACATAAAATTAAATTATTATACGAGATATGTCTGTCGAACAAGCGATGGGTGTGGTGTAGAAGAATTCACTAAAAAAAATAGAGATCAGATGTAAACATGAAGTATTCACAAAGGTTTTCGCCACGTAAAAAAGACCATTTCGTTCATTCATACGCTTTAGAGACTGTATAAATCTAATAGGAGTAAAAGGGGAAATATTATGATAAGCAGTTATCGATATAGTGCAATTAGAGACAAAATATACATTTCTTTAAACTACGAAACAATTTTTCCAACTACGCATACTGTGCACCTGTTTTTATTAAACCCCATTCTTTTGTATTAAAAATTTTTCTGTAGCTTCTATTATCGTTTAGTAGCTCATCAGCTAGTTGTATATTTTGTCCCCGTACACATTTAAAGCACAAACCAAAGGAGATAATTGCCTATGATTAGGGGCAGTGATATTACGCGAAAATATTTCGAGACAAGATACAGTCCAAAGCACTGTAGGGTCGTCCAGCTTCTTTGATTGGCTAAAAAAATGTTCTGGCCCGTGTTAACCGTTTGCACACGAATCACGAAGAATCAATGTCGGAGTTACTTAGTCCTGAGTGGCTTGGTCGAAGACGGACACGGCACCAGCAGCCAATGGAGGTGTAACAACAGCTGGGGTGTGTATATAGTATTGAAATCTACTGTGTGCTCCAATTTTTACGCGAAAAGTCACTGGCCCTACCTGCGACCATATCAAATTCATTTGAGGACAAGCTAGGCTTCAAACACATACACGTTTGACTTTATTTTCAATTGGATCGCAGTTTGACGGCCACGCCCTGGATTAATTCGAGCCAATGACTAATCAGCATGGAAAACCACGGCCGAATCCCACGCTGTCTTGTCTGGGGTGAAACTAGAGCACCAGCCAATGAACAGCCGAGGCTCGAGTACACAAAGAACAATGGAGTCTGGCTTGTTGCCGAATTAATTCGCGAAATTTCCGTGCCTCTATATCAATAATTTGCCATGTTTAAATAAACTGCAATTATGGAGCGAAAAGTTGTAATTTCTCTCAAATAACAACTACACGCTTACTTTTTCATCAAACGAGTCGCCACTCCAGTTAAATAGCGTAGCCAGGATTTTTTGTTATAAAGATAAATACGTACACATATATTTATATCTGAAAATCAATATATTCATTTTGCTTACGTTCAGTAAAATTTCGTGTAAAGTATTTTCCCTATCTATAGAAACTGAGAGATCAATATAGAAAAATTAAAAAAATTATAATCGCTGACAAACCAAATATATATATATATATATATATATATATATATATATATATATATAT
>NQII01000168.1:960028-985775 GCA_002778355.1 Clitarchus hookeri
TTTTTAACTTCTTAAGGGCACTGCCTACTGGCTGGCAGCTGCAAAACCTAAATAGGAAATCCCACGTTAAGGAAATTTCGCCTCAGTGAGTTAATTTTAAAGATTGGCGTTTCTAACAAAATGTATTCTTCGCGAATTTTTTAGGAGAAGAACCCTACAAGAGCATAGCTTCTATATAGATAGGCAAGTGTGTAAGTTTTTTAGTAAAACGTAAATTTTTAAAAATTCTTTGCAAACTAGTTATGAAAACATTTTCGCTGTAGGGAACTTCTAAAGAATTAGTGAAGAATATATTTTGTTCGAAACGCCTATCTTTAAAATTACCGCACTGAGGCAAAATTTCCTAAACATTGGTTTTTCCTATCTAAATTCCGCAGCTGCCGGTCGGTAGGCAGTAGTGGTCCTAATAATATAATAGAATTCTTTAATGTCTACTGTGACTTTCTTTCCTGGAGCAAAAACAGAAAAGGGTGATTTGATGTGTCATCACAAACTGCTGGTATGTGTTTTCCTAAGCTCAGTTTATGGCCTTGGGACCTTTCGGTTATGGAGTAATGGGCGAGGCACTATTTTGAGGCTCAAAGTCGCTCTGCCTTGAGGAGGGAAGACAGTAGAAATGTACAAAAACACAGCTTAGCTTGGCAGCCGTCCATCTGTTGTGAAATTTTTTACACATGAAGCTTGATCATTTGATAGACTGAAGATAAGATAGACCTCTTATTCGTCTTCTGCGCATGTACCCAACATTGACCTACCCCCAAAGGAACACAACTGTAAGTTACATGGTCAACAGTGACGAATGCGTTTGTTTATAGCTTAATTTTTTTAATGACATGCACTACTATGTTAATAGAATACTTTAATAACAAAAATTTTGAATTTTATCTAACTGCATTACAAAACGGTTAGAGGACGCATGCGTACATCTCAAAGCATGTGTTTAAAAATCAGTATCTAATATATAAAATTCTCCCGTCACAGTGTTAGTCACTGAACTCCTCCGAAACGGCTGGACCGATTTTTATGAAATTTTTTATGTATACTCGGTAGGTCTGAGAATAGATTTATATCTATTTTTTACACCCCTAAGTAATAAGGGTGGCCACCCCCAAACAATTTTTTTTATTGTTTGAACAAAATTTTTATTTTTATTTTTTTATGATGCGGCATCAAAAATACATACCCTCCTAAATTTTCACCCTTCTACCACCAACCCTTATTTTTTTATAGCGATATTAGTAATTTATTTGTATTAGCTACAGATGTCATGACAACAAATATTGTACACTCTACTGCGTTAAGGAATTGATATTGTTTGTTTGCTGCGTAAATAATTATATATTTTTCAATACATTTTTATGAATTAAAATTATAAATGTTTGGTGTTTTGTTAATTTTATATTCCGTCATCGTCCACAGAGCTCCGTGCCTCTTCCACTAATATACCACATCCTCACACACTTACAATAAGTTATAGTTATTTTTTTCTAATACTATAATCACTAGAAATACTTTTTATGGCAAAACAACGTTTGCCGGGTAAGCTAGTTTTAACATAAAATCCAAACCATGCCGTTTTCGCTAGACCTGTTGGCAGGTTAGCGGTTCAATGTTGGGATGCGGAGATTGGTTGTGCGCAGCCAGCGAGATCGCTCTACCTCGTCTTTAGTATGTGGATTATTTACGCAGATCACACCTAACATTCAACGGACGGAACCTGTAGTTGTTCTCATGTAAGCAGATTTTTCTACGTTACCATTTTGCTGTTTGATTGCAGTGTGTTTCTACGACCTCGCTGTTTCACTCGTCATTTTTCGTACCAAGATTTCAAAACAAGTGATGGACGACCAACTAACTGCTGTCATATTTGTATTCTATTTTATTAATTTTGCTGTGGTACGAAATTTCAGTAAATGATTTTCTAGGGACAGTAATTGTGTTTTAAACTTTCAAAAATACTTTACACTTTAGTGCAATCTACAGGTACATTTTCAAACAACAATTATTTTATTAAGAGTGTTTTAATAAAATAAACGCTTGTGTACATATATTTCATTGTAGACACTTGCATTCAACTATCCTACGTTATTATATCAGTACAAGTTAATTATCCAACAAATTAGAAGTTTAGTCTATTTACGGTTTCTAAACACTTTTTGAATCAAACCTTTGAAATATCACCACATATAATACGTGTTTGGTTGTTTCTTAAATACGTAATTTATCACAAGCTTTCCATACTTTTGTTAATATAAAAATATCGTATTTTTGGTTAAATTGAACCTATAAATTATATAATTTCAATTAAAATTAATATTAATGAAATCAGAGAGGAGATAGATGTGTCGGTAATGCATGGAAATAAATAGTTATTGCGAAAATATTATTACACTGAGCGCGCACGAATGCGGTGCGTTGTCCCTTTAGTGAAATTATTTAGACTAAGTTGAAACGTTGTTTGCTCGAGGCGGAGGAATATCCTGGGAGTAGAACTTCAGCAGGGCTTCAGAAAAGTTGGAATTAACCGAGAATGAACTGTACGAAATACGTGAACCAACCGAATCCTGGGAAATACCGACGAAGTCTGCTCCTTCCGTCTTGAGCTCAACTTTTCGATGCGGCTCGTGATTTTTCCGCTCTCTCTGTTCGACGTGGTCGGCGTACATGTGAACCAGGCGTTGAAGATATCTGGCAGTCGGGTGGACGTTCTATTCTCAATTTATTTGTCTTCGCGAGTGGGCCCTGCCACTTTGAGCGAGCCCCTCCCCCCTTCCCCTCCTTCAGGACGTTAAACACTTTGAGTGCCGTAAATATCATTGACAACTAAGACAATCTAGAAGTGAGTCACCTATAACTAGGGCCAGTGACTTTTCGCGTAAAAATCGGAGCACACAGTAGACTTCAATACTATATACACACCTCAGCTGTTGTTATACCTCCATTGGCTGCTGGTGCCGTGTCCGTCTTTGACCAAGCCACTCAGGACTAAGTAACTCCGACACTGAACCTTCGTGATTCGTGCGCAAACAGTTAACACCGGCCAGAACATTTTTTTTAGCCAATCGAAGAAGCTGGACGACCCTACAGTGCTTTGGACTGTATCTTGTCTCGAAATCTTTTCGCGAAATATCACTGCCCCTAACTATATTTTATTCGCGGTTTCTTCCAACTTTCCTGAAGCCCCGCTGAAGGTCTACTTTCAGGCTATTCCTCCGCCCCATGACAGCAAAGCTGAACCAAGTCTGGAATTCAAAATTTTATATTCTGTAATTGAGCCAAACTGTTATGGAAGGCCAGTATCGGAACATTGAAAATGTGAATGGAAAATCCACATCACGTAAATCTCAATTTTCCGCATTTACGTTTTACAATGTTTTGCAGTATTTTCAACGTCTTAATTTTAATGTCTTAATATTTTAATTTGTTTTATATTGTAAGTTTTAAATGTTTTTAAAATATATAAGATCATTACAAATGTAAATACAGGAGGAGCAAGGTCTGGGTGACAGCCCCCCCCCCCTCGTGATTCTCGGGGTAACTGGCGAAGGCCAGGCTAATTGTCACCGCTCCTCCTGTTGGAGATTCCCAAGTTTTTAAACAAATTTTATTGTTGAATGATTTTAATGATTTTATGATACCAATCGAAACAATATAATTATTTTAACGTGTTGTAAAGTTAATATTTTTAATATGAATTTTAATGGAAAAGTTTAAGCGTTGACTTGGCAGTGTGGTTTTTTAATAAATTAAATATAAAAGATAATAAACATTTAAGATTCTAAGAATAAAAAACAATAAAAGGTAGTAGCTAAAAAGGAGACCCGGAAGGCCTAATGGCTAAGTGGGTCGCCAAAGTATTTACTCTATTATTTTCAACGTAACATAATTCATGACTTTTTTTGAATTGAAGATGATAACTTAATTGCTGATGCGCTTCATTAATTCATTATATAAACTTACATGGACTATAAACACGCGCATAAAGGTCTGTTCCTCAGAGTCTTGGCTTTGTAACTGCCACAGCTCCTGATAGAGGCTGTGACACAACTGCCTTCCCGCGCTTGTCACTTAACGAGATAAGGACTGAAGAGATAACTGATAAAAACACACAAGATTCCCTCAACCAAATATCAGAAAAATTGCTGCCAAGAGCAAACTGAAACACGAAAAAATTCCCGCCTCTCCTCTATAAAACGTAAAATATTAACTGTATTTTTTTTTCAGCTAGGAAATTTTTTTGACCGGTAAGCGTTCGACTTTTTGAAGTTATACTTCTTTTGGCGCGTTGAGGGTGAAAGTTTGGTGTGCAACGGAAGTTGCGCGCGCACGGTGTAACGAAATCCGACAGTGAACGTTGCAATCAAGCAGATAATACATGCTGTTACTTAGCCACCAGCATTTGAGGTTATGCGCGTATAGTTGTATAGTAAAATTTTGAAAGTGTTTTCAAGTATTTGAGGTTATGAGCAAAAATTTTATTTTAGTCACACCAAAGAAGTATAACTTCTAACGCGCGTACATAAGTATACGGACCCCAATTTTTTTTTTTATTTCCTTGTTCGCCATTTAGCTTCGCTTAATACTGAAGCATTAAAACATGTTAAAAAAAAAGTAATGCCCTATTCTTCGTCAAAGTTCGCTTATTTAAGACTTTTTTTAATTGGTTTGCACTCAAAACTTGTAGAAAAATAGCAATTAGTAGGGGCAGTGATATTTCGCGAAAAGATTTCGAGACAAGATACAGTCCAAAGCACTGTAGGGTAGTCCAGCTTCTTCGATTGGCTAAAAAAAAATGTTCTGGCCCGTGTTAACTGTTTGCGCACGAATCACGAAGGTTCAGTGTCGGAGTTACTTAGTCCTGAGTGGCTTGGTCAAAGACGGACACGGCACCAGCAGCCAATGGAGGTATAACAACAGCTGATGTGTGTATATAGAATTGAAGTCTACTGTGTGCTCCGATTTTTACGCGAAAAGTCACTGGCCCTATTGTAAGGCTATAAGTACGGACAGGTATTTTTCGCGAAAATATTTATGCGCATGCTATACTTCACTATCCTGTCGTCTACAACCACAACTTCCGTTGGTTATTGGCCGCGTGTCTACGTGACAAGACGTGTTCTTATTCGACTGGGCCAATCAGAATAAAGTACTCTGGTACTGACTGACCCTTTCCTGATTCGCTGGCAAAACACTTGAGGCGCGAGACATTTGAAATCATCCAACCACGAGAGTTCATACGAACTAGAGTGTTTTGGAGTACAACTGGTCTTGAAATATTTTCGCGGAAAACATGTGCACCCTAGCTAGGGTCAGTGACTTTTCGCGTAAAAATCGGAGCACACAGTAGACTTCAATACTATATACACACCTCAGCTGTTGTTATACCTCCATTGGCCGCTGGTGCCGTGTCCGTCTTTGACCAAACCACTCAGGACTAAGTAACTCCGACACTGAACCTTCGTGATTCCTGCGCAAACGGTTAACAGGGGACAGAACATTGTTTAGCCAATCAAAGAAGCTGGGCGACCCTACAGTGCTTTTGGAGTGTATCTTGTCTCGAAATCTTTCAGCGAAATCTAATTGCCCCTAGCCCTAGCTATCAGGGGATCGGGATACGCTTCGATGTAACGCAGCGAACGCTAAAATTCTCACTATCATGATTCCAGCAGTGGCGTAACGCAAGGTTTTACCTTGGGGAGAGCCTACTGACGAAAATAGTTGCTCAAATAAGTGAAACGACTGTGCGAGTTAAATAATAAAGGTTAAAGGGAATCCCTAGTAAAAAAAAATAGCATAAACAAGCTTCGCGCGTTTTCTGTTTCCTCAGAATTCTAAGCGAAGACTATATGGTTTTAACACAGCAACCTGTTCAGAAAATATACACGGTTGTAGCTATAGTTAAAATTACTATTTTACACAAGACAAGACTAAACATCGTAAAACACAGGGGCTACTTACAACGAATTCTGCTAAATTTTGTACTTTTCAACGACCACATATGTTTCAATAACCAAACTTATAAATTGGCAACGAAATATTCACTATAATTTCTGCCCTGCAATTTTTTTTACAACGAAACTTTTTATGGTTCTTTAAAAATGACAGTAGACTCAAGTGCTCACAATGAGACCCATACGACAACAGGTTGGTTGTGTGTACCATATAAATATTATCAACGTTTAAATAGTAATTACAACAGAAATGTATGTTGTGGTATATGTGATTGTATCTGCTGCTATGAATATAGTTCCCACAAAACTGATCATTCTGTTCCTCCTGCATACGAGGCAGTTCCTTCAATATATCACCTTCAGCCATGTCTGGATCGTTCCCGCAATAAACATGACAGTAATAAAACTAATAGAGAGAAGTATGGTTCCTGCCACCATGAAACCCGTTTACAGAACTGATCTGTTGTCGAAGGGGTACGGTAACGGAGTGGTTAGACTGCTCGCCTCTCACCAAGGCGAACCGGGTTCAATTCCCGGCCGGGGTCGCTCCCGGATTACCGCATGCGGGGAATCGTGCCGGGCGATGCCGCTGGTCGTCGGGTTTTCTCGGGGATCTCCCGTTTTCCCCGCCCTTTCATTCCGGCGCTGCTCTCCACATTCGCCTCGCTTCACCCTTATAGACTCCCAAGACCTCGATGTTAAGGTGCCCGTCTACCTGGAGCTTGAACTGCATTGCAGTGTTCGAAATGCACGTTTTTCAACGAAACTATTAAGCGTGCGTCCAACGTGCTGATATACGAAAAGAACACACACTTCAGACGAGAGCTGTTAACTACTTTCAAAATATCTCGTACGTTAGAAACATCAATTCAGAGTACTCCAAAACCGCTAAAAACGGCCTTTCCAAGGCGCTGTAGCTCAAAATGCACGCATCAGATACATACAAAACTACTATAGGCGCCTGCACTGAACCTTCCTAAAGACTTCCCACTAATAAAATAATATGGTCACCGCTGAAAGTCCCATAGGTACACGCAGCACGACGAGAACACTGCACGCCAGTTCAGAGCCTTGCGCTTAGCGGCGATGGCGTACTTGATGCGCGTGGCAGTGTCGCCCTTATCGCTCCCGCGCTTCTCGGCCTAAACGTGGGAAAAAGTTCCAGGTAGACGGGCGCCTTAAGAGCCGTACAAATCTCTGTTGTCACTTTCTGATGATTTTTTTTTTCCAGTGCGGAGCTAGCGGTACAAGGGGTTGTTTCGCCTCTGTACCACTTACCTAGTCTGTGACCGGACTGTGTTATGGATGCCAGTGGGATTGTTTTCGGCCCTGTTAGTCCCACACATGTGTGTGACATTACTTAGCGTACCCTGCTGCCTATTCTGTGTTCCTCCAACGGAAGAGAGAATATGTGCCGCGCAAACAATATGTCGCTAACGAGGGAGGAATGGGGCGACGAGGATGTGGGTGACGAAAAATAGAAGAAAAAAAAGGGGGGAGGAGGGTGAGGACGAGAAGTTGTCCGGCGGGCGATGCTGTCACAAACGAACGGCGTGAGAAACTGACATGCCGGCGCTGTTGAATGTAGTCCATTCACGGTAACTTCCAACTTTTCTGAAGCCCTGCTAAAGATCTACTTCCCGGGCATTCCTCCGCGTCATGTTAACAAAGCTTAAGTTTAGAAAACTTTCACCGGATCCGTGCGCACTTAGTGTAATACAATTTTTAATAAGGAGTATTTCTTAATGGTCATTACCAACACACCTACTTTCTCCCTGTTTTCTGTTTATATAAATGCAACATAGGGTCCTCAGTGACCACCGGACCACTCTGCCACATGTATAAAACTCGCCCCCGACTTCACAACCATGTCATCCATGATGAACATACATCGGAGGCGAATAAGAATGACGCCATCAGTGGATCAGTAACCGCCTTATGATAGTCAGTTTAAGAGAGTGACTGCAGAAAAAAAAATTAACTTCCTTTTTTACTTTTAATTACCGGGCACTTTTCCTCTTTTTTTGTTTTCCTCCACCCCAAGCAAAATGCACACAGTTTTCGAAATTAAATAGCTTTGCAAACTGCATGCAAAAATTACGTTAAAATATCGAGCTGTTGAAGCATTACGTGGACCGCACTTCGGCTATTTCCGGGACGTCTCGTGTGCCTTCGGCAAGGAAAAAAAAAATACAGCAACGTGGGCCCAAAGCTGATAGGAAAAATATCGTCAGCACCTGAAATAAAGATGCGCTATTCGCAGCGCACTGGTGCAGAATTAAATGACCAAATACGTTGTTACTTTTACAAATTTAATTATGAAAGAAAGATCTGTAAAAGAGAATTTATTTGCTGGGGCGTGTTAAATTTCGTTTTGGAGGGCACGTGCCCTTGCGCTCATTGACGAGAGCCGCCCGTGGAAGGAAACGCCGCGCGCGCTCAGTTTAGTTCCGGCCTTCGTCGAACTACCAATCACCCGCGTCGCGGAACCCAACGCCTCCTCGGCCGCCGTCGACGGGTAACGTCGTCGAAAACCTAAGTACCCATGATCGGCGTGACGTGGCGTAACCCCGTTACATGAATTATGAGTGAAATTTATAATTAATTGATAAAATAAAAATCAAAGTGTAATTTATAAAAAAAAAACCAGGTGACTTTATGTTAACAGAAGGTGCAAAACGCTTTCGATACGTGGCGTGTTTAGGAAATAACCGGGCACATCATGTATGGAGAGATTTCTCAAAGGTTTAATAAAAAAATAAAAAAGCGCCATGAAACTGCGAGTAGACTAACCGTGGATGTACTAGGAGCTGTAAAATTTCTCGAAAAAGATCGCGATACAAGATACAGTTCAAAGTACGATCATCCAGGTTTATAGATTGGCTGAAACATGGCGTGGTACGTGTTAAGTTTTGCGTACGAATCACGAAGGTTCAGCGTCGGGGTTACTTAGTCCTGAGTGGCTTGGTTAAAGACGGACACGGCACCAGCAGCCAATGGAGGTATAACAACAGCTGAGGTGTGTATATAGTATTGGAGTCTACTGTGTGCTCCGATTTTTTTTCGCGAAAAGTCTCTGGCCCTAACTATAACTGGGAGCCCGCGTGTCAAGTCTCGGCGGCTATCTGAGTTGCGCGGCGTGTCGACGAGTGTATATCCGCGACGCTGGACTCGGGCCGGGGCAATCGTGAGGCGGAAGCCTGAAGACCGCGAACAACCCACAGGGCTGATAGTTGGCGGTCGACGAGCGACAACCGCGGGGGAAGTACCACGGATACCAACCACGCGGCATTACTTCCCTTCCTCTCTATCTATCACTCTCTATCTCTCTCTCTCTCCCTTACACGTAGAAACGATGGGAAATCGCGAAACTGTTTCGAGCGAACGCACCTTCTATAACACCCAACCAGTTTGCTCTTTCATGATCGGTTGAACAAGTTATTTAACTCGGCTAAGTCGTTTGCAGACCGATCACGAACGTTTCTGTTCGGCCTTATAGTATCGTAATTCTCATTGGCCCGGTGGAATGGGTTAGTATAGCTTCTTACGCGCATGGCGGGCCGATAAGGAATGTAAACTGTCGGGAATGTGTACAGTGCGTCGAATCCCGGCACACAGTAAACTTTTTCCCGCGATAAACCATTATCTCGACGTACACGGCATTCGCACGCTGGAAACACACAGAAATGGCTGGGGCGACCTGTATGTTCGCGGGAAGATCACACGATGTAGTCTATTAACGGTTACTTCCTAGGAGCCACGGTGGCTGAGCGGTTAGGTTGCTCGCCACCAAGGCGAACCGGGTTCAAGTGGGAATCGTGTCCGATGATGCCTCTGGTCAGCGGGTTTTCTTGGGGATCTCCCGTTTCCCCCCCGCCCATTAATTTCGGCGGTGCTCCATGATCACCTCTCTTCACCCTCGTTGGCTCTAGAGAACTCGACGTTCAGAGCCGCACAAATCTTTCCATCCTCCACCTCATGTAAACCAGAGAACATACGCACTGCATTCGTGCGTGCTCAGTGAAATAATATTTTGCGTAAGAACAATTTCTTACAAGGTATTACAAACACGCCTATTTTCTCCTTGAATTTATTCATAACAATTATAACTCAAAAATTATATTGTATAGATAGGAGGCAATGATATTTCGCGAAAATATTTCGAGGCAAGATACAGTCCAAAGCACTGTAGGGTCGTCCAGCTTCTTTGATTGGCTAAAAAATGTTCTGGCCCTTGTTAATCGTTTGCGCACGAATCACGAAGGTTCAGTGTCGGAGTTACTTAGTCCCGAGTGGCTTGGTCAAAGACGGACACGGCACCTGCAGCCAATGGAGGTATAATAACAGCAGATGTGTGTATATAGTATTGAAGTCTACTGTGTGCTCCGATTGTTACGCGAAAAGTCACTGGCCTTACATGTGGCCCTAGGTACAAGCGATATACAGCTGGTTACTTAGGGGTTTTTATCACCCTCCCCAGTGTAGTATCATTCTGCCACTTCTCCAGTCTTTTGTCTTCATCTGAATGGCACGGGGGGGGGGAGGCATTTTACCCTGGGTGTCACCCGCTGTACTTCGTTCACGTCTCGTAGCCATTTCCCCACAAAGAAGTTGACCGAATCGTGTCAACGGGTCACGTAAACGGCACGCGACACGCTCGCGATCACAAAACACCTCCCCCCGTGAAACGCGCTGCCGACATTTCCAGGAATCCCGTTAGAATATATCAGGGAAACGAGTTTTCCCAAGAAAAGAAAAAAAAAATTTAACCTCGCTCGCATGTTCGCAGCTGGTCGAGCGACAAACTGCGAATTGGTTGACAGGAATTTCCATTGACCCCGCAACGTGTTCTGCTAAATTCGAGAAATTCTGGGAGGAATGAGAAGGGGGTTGGGGGATGGCTTATTCCCAGGAGGTGGCATTAACTGGGAATTTCCTGTGTGTCAAAGTGGTTTAGTAATGTACAAAGGACTTCGTGGAGAACCCATTGTGGTGGCTTACAAATTAATTCCGCCATAGCTGAAACGGAAACGGCATTACTGTTAAGCTGGAGCTTGTAAAGTGGTCAACTGTCGCGGTCGCAGCTTTTCATTTGTGGGTCAGTTTAATGTTTTTAAATAATTGCGTGGCGTGGTGTGGTGTTTGCCTTGGGCTTTGCAGTGAGTTACGATTTTTTGGACGCCTGCCTAAATTGTAGTTTCGGCCTAACTGATTTCTTGCTTCTCTGTATAGTTTCAGTTGCTTTAACGTGTTGCGTATAGTTTTTCATCTGCTGCCCGATGATTTACTTAAAGTTTAATTGTCGCTACCGTGCTACCACGACTTAAGCGTTGGACGAAGTGTGTTGAAGTGTTACGATTGTCATTCGTCGATTGTTTTTCCGATGGAGCTATGGTTAAGAGTCTACGGACTGCCTCCATAGATTCACTCTTTTAACGTAATATATTATTAAAGATATTAATTTGTATTTTTACGTAAAGGAGGCTTTACTGGGGCTGAAGCTCTGCCATCCTTTAGCCAAATTGCTCCTCTAAATACCTTGAATTCATCTAGTCATCAAAGTAAGTATTTACATTTTAGAAACGTTTTAATATTACACTGCTAGTTTTTTCAATTAAATATTTGCATATTTTGGAGTGAAGTAATACTTTTGAATAAGCAATTGCGCAGAAATTTAATATTTTGTGTATGAGTGTTTGAAGTATTTCTAGTCAACAGAGTTATTTTTTATATTTTTGAAACGTTTTACACTACTTGGCTTGTTTGCCTGTTAAATGTTTATTGTACTTTCGAGATACGCAATACTTTTGAGAAAGCAATTTGATCTATTTGTATGAGTTTTGCATTGTGAGCCTTTGGCGTTTAGAATTTTACATGCCATATTGTTTTGTAAATGTTTAATCCTAAGGTGCTGCTAACCTGTAAAATATTCTGAAATTACAGAGCTGGAAAAAGACATCGTCTTTGTATTATTTGTACTACGGCACAACATCCAACAAGAAAAAGACACACAAGCACGAAATGCAGGCCTATACAGAAGAAAAAGTAAGCGTATTCAAAACACCCAATTTCTCGTGCCACTAATATTTTCAGTAAAATTAGTGTAGTTATTCACAAAAAAAACACAGCTCCGTGTAATTTTATGAACATTATCGGGAATCACATAGCCCACGCAAGAATTAAGCATCGTCATCTTAGGTAAGTTAAACGGTTAAATGTAGGGACAACTAATGTTAACGAAATAAGTCTTCAGTATCCTAAATACACTCCTGAAAATTTCTTAGGATTACTGGGGCTACAGTAGTGAAGTGGTCAAAATACACGCCTCCCATCAAGGCGAAACGGGTTCGATTCCCAGCTGGGTCGCTCCCGGATTTGTTGCACGAGGGAATCAATTACCGGACGATGCCATTGGTCGGCGGGCTTTCTTGAGGGTTTCCCGTTTTCCCCGCCCTTGCATTCCGGCGCTGCTCCATACTCACCTTACTTCGCTCTCATCGGCTCTCAAGACCCGATGTTAAGAGTCGCCAAATCTCTCTAGTATTGACAAATTAAAATAATAATAATAATAATCCTAGCATAACTTATATTACTCTTTCGTCCTCGTATAACAGAGAAAATTATATATGCGGTACATTAATTAAACATGTGAAAAGACGACATCTCAAAAATAAAAAAATAAAAACAATGAGAAGCAAAGATAACACATCTTCCCTATTTCGATTGGCCAGCGAAATCGCGTGGTGCAGTGTCACGTTTCATGTAAAAACTAGCTATTTCGTCACGTGAAAGTTACGCGAACGTGTTACTCGTTACGTGTTATGCAAAACGTGAAGTCATCGTAACTCCGGCCTTAGGAATGGAGGTGAGGCCCTCTGGAGCCTGGAACTCCGTCCAACAACTAACGTGACGTTAAGTCGGAAGCAGGTTCACTCCGGCATAGAACGTTCGAGCAGACACGTAAGCGCATGAGTAGAATTCAATGACCTGCAGGCTATACTCTATAGTCTTATGCACAATTATGCCGATATTAAATGCACATTGGTTGTCTGCTGTCACGGTGGAAGGCGGCGATTGGGCCAGCGTTCTCCAGGAGGTGTCAAACACCGTGTGCACCAATGACTCTAAAGTTATATCAACACACGTGTTATGAATTACAGCTTGTCTCAAAATGAATTAGCGTATTTTCTCAGATCTCTCACCATGATAGTTAAAATCACCCAACCAGAAAAGTGGATCCGTGTTAAAGCGTTCTGAAATACGACAGAGTCCTTAAAAATCTTTTCGCGGTAATCTGGCGTCGCTAACCCCGGGCTTACGTTACGTTCGATTTCACAACTCTTTAATATTTTCGGATTGTGCAAACAAGTGTACAAAGGTCAGGGATCCAACCCGTCATCAGAACAATTCACGAATTGCGTCGCGTCGTGCAGTCACGACCGAATCGCATCGCCCACGCCTTTCCCCGCTCGACACGAAGTGCCGCTTGAGTGGCATTACTACAACCTTACGCTGGCATTTTTCGCCTGCAGGCCGGAATCAAATATTGTGCTCCGTCACCTTCTCTTTCATCAGAAGCACGTGTCCTCCGCGCCTCTCTTCCTCTCTATTTCTTTCATTTCTCTCCCGCTACGTGACCAAGCATATGCAAATTGCTAGTTGTGCCGATTCATTTTCTATAAGATCCATATTTTTCTGCATCATCCCCATACCCTCCCCACGGAGTGTGGAATGTAGATCACTTGCATTTATCGTGTGTTTATTGGTTCCCTTCCCCCTCCTCTTATTTTTTTTAACCACGCTTGTTAACGTCTTATTCATCCCTTACCGCTTTTTTTTACGCACCTATTACGCTGTTTCTTCCCAGCGCCGATGAAGAAATGGCAAGAAAAAAAAATTCCTGCCTAAACTTTTTAATTCTGTACAGGGTGATTCTAAAATCAAGTGGACAAAAATTGAGGGGTGGTAGAGCTCACTAAAACAAACAATTATTATATAGGAATATATGGGCGGAAGTGACGCGTTGAGGCACAAACACAAAAACATAACACATTAACGGAAACATGAAATGTTCGTTAGCAGCATACGTAACGAGTGATTCCGTACAGAAGATGTTAAAACAGTTGCTGGAAATGCATCCACCAACAGTCACGCATGCTTGGCGACCTCTACGTATGGCGTGATTGGCTGACAATGGTGGCGTGCGTGAAATACCCGGCGTATTTGAATCTGTTCGCCAATCACTCCACCGACGCTATCAAGCTTGCATTACTGTCGGTGGTAGCAATTTTGAGCAATTATTATAAACATTGCTGTAAAAAGGCATTTAGCGGCGACGTTGTAAATAAACAATGTGTTGCATTTCATGTGTTATTTTTGTGTTTGTGCCTCAACGCGTCACTTCCGCCCATATATTCATATACAATAATTGTTTGTTTTAGTGAGCTCTACCACCCCTCGATGTTTGTCCCATGATTTTAGAATCATACTGTATACATTTATTAAGGTAATATGTGTCCGCCAACAGATGGAGAGAGCCCTAACCCCTTAGCCCTTTCGGTCACACATTAATTTCCGAGTTGAAGTCCTGCAAACACGTTACTACGCGCTGCGCTCGTGCTCAGACCTTTTATTGCAACCAGTGAACAACGTACTGCATGCTCTATGATATTGGCATTGACGTACACGTTCATTTTCCAGTCCAAGCGTTGCGAAAGAGGAAATTTTTGGTGTGAACAGTACCTACGAATTTCTGATAACAGCTGACACTTTGTAGCCTATAGATAGGGGTAGTGATATCTCGCGAAAGATACAGTCCGAAGCACTGTAGGGTCGTCCAGCTTCTTTGATTGGCTAAAAAAATGTTCTGGCCCGTGTTAACCGTTTGCGCACGAATCACGAAGGTTCGGTGTCGGAGTTACTTAGTCCTGAGTGGCTTGGTCGAAGACGGACACGGCACCAGTTGCCAGTGGAGGTGTAACAACAGCTGAGGTGTGTATATAGTATTGAAGTCTACTGTTTGCTCCGGTTTTTACGCGAAAAGTCACTGGCCCTACCTATACAATAAGTTTCAGTGTATCCTTGGCACAAAAATAACCAATGATGAGATATCTGTTACGTCTGTAGCAGCCAGTAGCATCGCCCAAGGAAAGGCGCTGTCTGTATTGGTGCTAGCTTCTGTACCTGTACAGCACCGACCATGATTTTACCTATTGTGCAACATGTCAGACGTGAACGAGTACACTCGCGATAATATGTTAAGGGGTTGAACCATTCATGTCAAAGAGATGTCGATATTTTAACAAATCGAATTGGCCACAAAGTAAGACTGGACGCTGGTGACTTGCTGGGTAAAACACCGGTCATATGTTTCATTTGTGTGCAACGGGTCACCTTACAATCATTTTTCGCTTCAGGTGTTGAAAGAGAGGAGATATTTTAGTCTTACAAGCACTTACGAATTCTTTACAATAACTTAAACGCACTGGTACCTATGAAACGAGTTTTTCTTGTTACACTCTTAAGCCAGAATCACTGATATCAGTCCGTGAAATACTATACACTGAAAGGCAGTTGATAAGCTGCTTATGAGTAACTTGTGCAATTTTATCTATCCTACGTTCTTGCCATGCGCGCATTGAATGCAGGACGTTACAAAACCTCTTTTCCGGTAGTGTCGTCATGCGATTACAACAGCACTGTATCACGCGACTACCAAGTAGAAGAAACAAGGAAATTCTGGTATTCCGCGTGAGCGTAAATGCCCATGAATGAAGGTCGACACGAATGAAAAGAAGGAAGCACCCATATTAACACTTTGAACACGGTATGCCATACGGGCGATTATTTATTTATATCAAAGGCCGCGGTGGCTAAGAGGTTAGCCTGCTTGCCTCCCACCAAGGCGAACCAGGGTTCAATCCCCGGCCGGGTTACTCCCAGATTTACGCTAGTGGGAATCGTGCCGGACGATGCTCTTGGTCGGCGGGTTTTCTCGGGGATATCCCGTTTACCCGCTATTTAATTCCGGCGCTGCTCCATGCTCACCCCAATAACCCTCGTCGGCTCTCAAGACCTCGATGTTAAGAGCCGCCCTTATCTCTTTACGCTTCACTCCGCATTTTAACCGAGCCACCAAGGATTCCTCAAATCCAACACTGAACCTTCGTGATTCGTGCGCAAACGGTTAACACGTACCAGAACATGTTTCAGCCAATCGGAAATGCTGGACGACCCTACAGTGCTTTGAGGTGTATCTTGTCCCGGAATCTTTTCGGGAAATATCACTACCACTAGCCATCTCTAGGGGCAGTGATATTTCGCGAAAAAATTTCGAGACAAGATACAGTCCAAAGCACTGTAGGGTCGTCCAGCTTCTTTGATTGGCTAAAAAAAATGTTCTGGGCCGTGTTAACCGTTTGCGCAGGAATCACGAAGGTTCAGTGTCAGAGTTGCTTAGTCCCGAGTGGCTTGGTCGAAGACGGACACGGCACCAGCAGCCAGTGGAGGTATAACAACAGCTGAGGTGTGTATATAGTATTGAAGTCTACTGTGTGCTCCGATGTTTACGCGAAAAGTCAGTGGCCCTAGCCATCTCTATTTGTGTGTACTTTTCCACTAGTCAGTGTCCTACTGGTCGGAAATACACCTGGCATGCCCGCCGTAGTAACACGTGTCATTGTTGGCTTGCTTCTGGCCAATGACTTGGCGAGCTGCGGGTGTCCATCATTACAGCGGCTTGTCCTGTAAAGCGCGATATGCAGTCCATTCTGTTCATTTCCATAACTGAGTAGAAATTAAATATCCTGTGCCAGCATACTACTGCTGGTATGATGAAATGTTCATGTTAGGTCCACGTAAAAACTAGCGAAGCGAACAACACGAGAGGAAAGTAGTTCCAATCCTTAGTATTGAATTTAATATGCTTGGTAAAGATGCGTGAATACTGAAATGATTTATCTTACTTTCTGGTTTTTTTTAATGCACGTAAGTGTAAAAATAGGCAACTTTGTAAAATATTCGTTTTTCTTATAATTTTGCATTTTGTCTTGACCGGCTCATGAATAAATTGATCAGCCCCGTGTCGATGTTAATTTTACGTGAGAGGGAGCAGGGTAAAGTGGACACACTAAGGTAAAATTATATTTCAATCAGTGTACCGTAAGTAAAAACAGAATATAAAATCACCCTCCAAACAGAATTGTTATTTTACAAACAATTAAAATTATTACTTTGTAAGTATTGCGAATTGTTATATTTTTTTTACTGAATTTTAAAAATTCGTTTACTAAAAGGCTACTTTACCCTGATAGGCCGGGTAAAGTGGCCACTGACTGACCACTCACATTCCTTGCACAGATGAGATTCTCCCCTTTGATATATAACATACAGCAATCAGCTGGGAACATAATTAAATACTAACAAAGTCACGAAAACCGATACAAACACGCTTCTGTCATTGGCGAGCGTTTGGGAAAATACACTTAGCATTTTGTTATTGACTGCTGGAAGTGACGGTGCTGTTCCTAGCATTACTTTCCACATGGAATAGTATTTACCTCTCCATTCGCTAACTGCAGTCATTGAACTCTCACGTGGCGAATGTTTCAACCCGTTAGTTCAATGGCCACTCTGCCCTCCTGGACGCTACTACACAAAAGTTTGTCTGTTACATTTTATGACGCATGATTTCAAAGCCTAATTCATAATTTTGTATTGGCATTGTAGTAAATAATCATAAACCTAATACTTACTGAGGTAATATTAATAGTTTCCATCCCATACCTTACATCAGTAGAGACCTGAATAATTGCGCGTTTTTATTTCGGGATAAGCTACAATTCAAAACTTCATATGTTTACATTGCTAATGCTATTGGTCCATCCGTTAGTTTACACCTTCTTGACAACTCTGAGCCAATAATAATGCCGACCGAATCACCGTCTTCCAGTAATACAACAAGCAACCAATTAACAGTGATATTTGCATGATTTTACATACAATAATGGAGTATAGCTAGGGGCAGTGATATTTCGCGAAAAGATTTCGAGACAAGATACAGTCCAAAGCACCGTAGGGTCGTCCAGCTTCTTTGATTGGCTGAAAAATGTTCTGGCCCGTGTTAACCGTTTGCGCACGAATCACGAAGGTTCAGTGTCGGAGTTACTTAGTCCTGGGTGGCTTGGTCAAAGACGGACACGGCACCAGCAGCCAATGGAGGTATAACAACGGCTGAGGTGTGTATATAGTATTGAAGTCTACTGTGTGCTCCGATTTTTACGCGAAAAGTCACTGGCCCTATATAGCCTGCTTGCAAGGAATTTCTGAAAATTTATATTTTACAAAAAAAGTACATACTGGTTATCTATACTGAAAATATACGGTCATAGGGATCTAGTCCTACAAAATTCATTTTGTTTGAAACGCCTATCTTTAAAATTAACGCACTCTTGACGTATTATTTCCTGTTTAAATTTTCGCAGTTTCCAGCCGGTAGGCAGTGCCCTTAACTATAAGGTTAGGGTCACGTTAAAATTACTTATGCTTCGCTGCACAAACACTACGGAAGCCGATCTCGGTTTACCATTTTTCGTTTCTTGGTTGGCGGCCTTGGAATGCCTCAGCTTCAAAGATATTAGGGGAGCACTGAATGGCGGAAGTGACCTCATAAAACCGGAAGTAGAGGGGCAGATTATATTGAAAAGGCGGCAGGCATGGTTCTCGGGTCACACAACTCATGTTCACAAAGATCCGCCTTCTTCGGATCCATCAGTTGAGTTATTTAGTACGTTCTCGGTTACTTCCCAACATATATGAAGCCCTGCTAAAGTTCTATTTCCGTTTTATGCGGAAAAGCTTAACCAAGTCTATAAAATCAAGCCAAAGGGACAACGCACCACATTCGTACGCACTCAGATTAATAACGTTGGATCTCCATTGCCTACAATAACTACGAAAAGAGTAACCAGAAAAACCAAGTACACAATATATGGACGAGGAACACAAGTGCAATAAAAATGAGACAATGTAAATAAACACACGTATGGAACAAGAGACAAACACCGAAACAGAAACAAAAGAAGACAGCACAATTATGATAACACTAAAACAGGAAAAACCTACAGACGAAACAGACAATGCAGTAAGTAAAAATAAATAGACATATAAAAGGGTCAACAAATTACAGTGACAAATTTATAAATGTATCCAAAAAATTAAGATCCAGTCCGACAACGAACAACACAAAACACCAGGGACAGCACAAGTTTAAAAACATGGATGGCTAAATAAACAGTAACAAGTTAAAAACAGTAAAAAGTCACGACATTTCGGTAGCTGCGATCTGCTCCCGTCTTCTGTTGTCCCTGGTGTTTTGTGTTTCTAGTTGTCGGACCGGATCATGATGTTTTGGATACATCTATAAATGTATCTCTATAATTTGCTGACCCTTCTATACGTATATTTATTTCGACTTACTGCATTGTCGGTTTCGCTTGTAGTTTTTCCTGTTTTCGTGTTATCACAATTGTGCTGTCTTCTTTTGTTTCTGTTTCGGTGTTTGTCTAACTGGATCGTTGGCTCTTGTTCCATACGTGTGTTTATTTACACGGTCTCATTTTTATTGCATTTGTGCTTCTCGTCCATATATTGTGTACTTCGTTTTTCTGGTTACTCTTTTCGTAGTTATTGTAGGCAATGGAGATCCAATCAAAATCCGAATTCAGTTTCACCACACCAATGCCATTAAACTTAAAAAATAACGTCATATTAATAATATTTTGCATGAGAACTATTTATTACTAGGCATTACCAACACAACTATTTTCTCTCTGTTTTCATTCATTTTAATTATAAAAGTAAATTATTATTAATATATAAAATACAATTAAAGTTCAACTTAACCAAAACTAAGGTACTTATATGTTAACACGACTATAAAAAGTTTATAATAAGGAAAATGTAAGGAAAAACTAAACACGTCATGCATGGTGTGATTTTCAAAGGTTTGATTAAAAATATGTGAAAAAACCGCGAAAAGACTATAATATCCGAAGATGCATGGCCTAGGTAAGGTTGACTTACCAAAATAAAAAATGCTAGCTAGATCCTAGATAAAGACTCATAAAGGGAAATTATTCCCCGCAATTTTATAATTTGGTATTTTCCGCTTTGATCTTAGAGTACCGACTGAGTAATTGCTCTTACCGACAAGATGCAAGGCTTTGTGGATGCTGTTATCCGTACAAAGTAAGGATTTATTCCCTCTTGGCATTTGCGAATCAGAAAATACCCGAAGCGACGAATGAGTAATTATTTAAGAGATATCGGCAAGTTTTCGATTGTTTTATGTGGTATTAAATTTTTGATACGCCTTCTAAAACCTAAGTCTAGAACAAACAACGTCAATCCTTTAATTAAAAACTAAGTTTTCGGATGCAACGAGTAGGGCCAGTGACTTTTCACGTAAAAATCGGAGCACACAGTAGACTTCAATACTATATACACACCTCAGCTGTTGTTATACCTCCATTGGCTGCTGGTGCCGTGTCCGTCTTTGACCGAGCCACTCAGGACTAAGTAACTCCGACACTGAACCTTCGTGATTCGTGCGCAAACCGTTGACACGGGCCAGAACATTTTTTAGCCAATCCAAGAAGCTGGACGACCCTACNTTCGACCAAGCCACTCGGGACTAAGTAACTCCGACACTGAACCTTCGTGATTCGTACGCAAACGGTTAACACGGGCTAGAACATTTTTTTTAGCCAATCAAAGAAACTGGACGACCCTGCAGTGCTTTGAACTGTATCTCGTCTGGAAATCTTTTCACGAAATATCACTGCCCCTAGATAAGAGCCCCACCTTTTTTTTTTCGCAAAAAGATTTCAGGACTACTTGTACTCCAAAACACTAAGCGCTCAGATCCACTTTCGTGATTGGTTGAATTTCACTGTCACGCATTGCAGGCGTCTGCCCACGAATCACGGACACTCGGTGTCGGAGTTGCCTAATTTTGATTGGCCCGGTCAGGTGAGGAACTGTCTCCCGACATAGACACATGGCCAATAACCAAAAGGAAAACTACACGTACGCCGTGGCACATTGGAGTCTAGACTTCACGTAAATCTTCTCGCGATGAAAAAATGTGTTCCATGCAAGTCCGCGCTACAGTTTCGTTGCGAAATTTTTCCCCGAATGTTGGACGAGTTCTGGTCACTTGAGTGAAGACGCACAAAGCGTTGCTTGCTCATATATATTTTTTTACAAGCTTTTGATTTGGGGAAGGCAGACTCCTCACGACCGCCCGTGTTGATGCCGCTACCTTGACATGCAGTTTTGTTCTTTACCTTAAGTGCGTAGCATGTTTACGTTTCCGACGGAAATTAGCAGGTTCGTNCGCACAAAGCGTTGCTTGCTCATATATATTTTTTTACAAGCTTTTGATTTGGGGAAGGCAGACTCCTCACGACCGGCCGTGTTGATGCCGCGACCTTGACATGCAGTTTTGTTCTTTACCTTAAGTGCGTAGCATGTTTACGTTTCCGACGGACATTAGCAGGTTCGTTCACCTGACAGTTGTTCTTATGAGACTGCGTGCACTAGGCTGGGGCAGATCTGCTTGCTAATNTTCACCTGACAGTTGTTCTTATGAGACTGCGTGCACTAGGCTGGGGCAGATCTGCTTGCTAATATGCGTTCGGTTTGAAATCCGTACACACTGTTCTTGCGTTTTTATAACAGACGTCGCTCACGACAATTTACAAATACAAATACTTACCTTTTTACGTTTTAAAAATTATATCCCTATTTTTTTTTTAATGTAAAACACTATACGATAACATACGTTTCAAGGCTATCCACCTAGGTTAATATTTAAGTTAGCATATGCTGTTACAAGTTTTCGAGGATAAAAAACCTTTAGAAATTCAGTTTCGTTGATAATTGTATGCTTAACGCTACAAACAGCTGACAATAAAATCTAAAACTATCCGTAGAAGTTCCTCCATTATAGAATTTTTCTAATTATTTGAAATATCTGTTTTTTTTTTTNAAAATCTAAAACTATCCGTAGAAGTTCCTCCATTATAGAATTTTTCTAATTATTTGAAATATCTGTTTTTTTTTTCAGTCGTCTTCGTGTTATTTCATCAAGTTCAGGAAATTAAAATACTTTTTTTTAAGTAGTATATAGNTTTTTTTTTTCAGTCGTCTTCGTGTTATTTCATCAAGTTCAGGAAATTAAAATACTTTTTTTTAAGTAGTATATAGGTAGGGGCAGTGATATTTCGCGAAAACATTTCGAGACAAGATACAGTCCAAAGCACTGTAGGGTCGTCCAGCTTCTTTGATTGGCTAAAAATTGTTCTGGCCCGTGTTAACTGTTTGCGCACGAATCACGAAGGTTCAGTGTCGGAGTTACTTAGTCCTTAGTGGCTTGGTCAAAGACGGACACGGCGCCAGCAGCCAATGGAAGTATAACAACAGCTGAGGTGTGTATATAGTATTGAAGTCTACTGTGTGCTCCGATTTTTACGCGAAAGGTCACTGGCCCTATATATAGGTATCGGAGAATAATATTTAGAATTTATATTTCGGTGATGGTATGCAAAAGTGATAATCTGTTTTTCCCGTCGGAGACACGGGTGTGTCCTCGCTAATAGAAGCGTCTTTATATGTGCAGTGAAGTAGCAAGGAGGCTCACGACGTTAGCATGACCAGTTATATTGTATCAGTGATTGATGGGCGTGATCGTATCTTCTACGAGCAATACCAGCTGCTTGGAGTGCACTTCCAGCTTCGCGCTCTCCGCGTGTCGGTGCAATCCGGGCGTGATGGAGCACGCCGCAATCACTCAAGTAACACCGCAAAATCAAGCATGAACTCAACGTGCTACAAGACGACCTTCCATAAGTAGGTTAAAATAAAATATATCCTATTCTATCTACATGAGTTGATCTTTCAGAGTTCAGAGACTTGGGTTACTGCACAACCAAAATTTTGGCTGCCACCGTTGAGCCTATAGCGTTTACTTCACAGCTAAGTTCATCACACGCACACTTAGGGACCTGGAAAATTCGTGAGTTCAATGACCTGCAGGCTAGACTCTACAGTCTTATGTACACACGTGCTGATATCAGCTGCACATTGGTTGTCTGCTGTCACAGTGGAAGCCGACGATTGGACCAGCATTCTCCAGGGGGGGGGGGACCAATGACTGAAGTTATATAAACACACGTGTTTTGAATTCTAGCTTGTCTCGAAATGAATCCGCGAATTCTTGAGGTCTCTACGCATACTGAATTAAATTAACCCATTTTGCTCCCCAAAAACCCAGTGCCACTACTGTGAAATATTTTGTAACCCCGATAAACGAAACAGACCTGGAAATTTTCGCCGATTTATTTTTCTGTAAGATTAATTTCCTCAGCAGCAGTCTACTGCTGCTGCCATAGAATGACTTTTTTTTTTGCATTGGTTGAGGTCGCACCATGTCCACCACGGTTATTGTCGTTGGTTGAGAGTCTTTCACGACGTGGGAAACTAACTGGAGCCCGGTGTCAAAATAACCACCAGTTAGTACATTTCTGAAGTGTGAGACACTGCACACTACATCCTGAGTTTCAAACATCGACATCGAATTAAAATTTAAGTCGAATCGGCACTTTTAGTTTACTAAAAGCTAACGTGACCAAATTAGTATACTAGCATGATGACGTATTTAGTTTTTCGGTATTTAGTTTTCAGTATGTAACGAAAGTTATCAAAATTTACCATATCGCAACCATCGCTGAACAAATCAATATGGACGGCTTCCGAGCTCCCACCTAAGTGAACCGGGTTCGATTCCCGGCCGGGTCACTCCCCGAATTTTCGCACGTGGGAATCGTGCTGTACGATGCCGCTGGTTGGCGGGGTTTTCTCGAGGATCTCTCGTTTCCCCCGCCCTTGCATTCCGGCGCTGCTCCACACTAGCCTCGCTTCACCCTCATCGGGTTTCAAGACCTCGATGTTAAGGCCCGAGCACAATTGCTATAAGCACATCGTTAACACAAAAGTGATACACATAAGATTTAAACTGCTTGTTTTCAGTTGGACAGGTTACGACCGTGCATAGCGATAAGCACCTACCCAAGCACGGCGATAGTAACAAGAAACAGTTCAACTAGGTTTAACTTTCCTTGTTACTATCTCTGTGCGTCAGTATTCATCCACTCAGAAGCTCCGACACTTGTACTGCGTTATCAAATGAAAAACTTACTTACGAATCATGAAAGTGTGTGTGTTGACTTCATTCCTAGGGCAGACATTACCTTTCGTTTATTTCTGAATAATCGCAACCACGGAAGTTTCATAACGTTTTTAGGTAACATTAATTGTAAAAATTTAAATAAAAATAATTTCTCATTTTAAAAACGTCGCAGATCAATCGAAAATATTTATTTTTTGACAAAAAACCCGCTACCAACTATACGGAACTTAATTTCTTCGGTACTAAATGTAACAACATAAACATACTAACGTTATGATCGTTATCTCAGTCGTAGCCAGGTGACTGCGCTTGTGTTGTGTTTTTTTTTATGTGCGTATCGCTATAACTGTGAATATGTAGTTATACGCCAGTTGTAGCCCGGCCCTTAAGAGCCGCCCAAATCCCTTCACCCCACTACACTCGAACACAGTCTAACATAAACTTCATGCAATACGAACTGTCATCTCTTAAGGTTCCAATAATAAGTGTGAACACTTCTATCATCTTGTATGTGAACAGATCGTTCAAAAATTCACGGTAATTGCGTACATCACCCAAACCCCGGATTAAAACGGTGATGATTATTTTAAGGTCGAAACTCTTTTCTACGAAATTTTAAGCGAACTATTTGGTAATACGTTGCCATAGTGGATAAGAGCTTTGTTAAACATCTATCACCCTTACAGCATTTCGTCGTTATACCGTAGCTCGGTGTTGGCTGTGTTGTGCAATCGTTACGGAATCAAGCGCCTATGAACTTATTTGCACTAGAATTATTTAATGTGTTTTTTTTTAATTCGTGTTATTAATTGCAGCCTGAGCTATGATACAGCGTTCTTCATAAACTGCATGATGCGAAGTAACTGGACCGTGATCCGCCGTGTTGCGCAGTCAGAATGTGTAAATTAAATGTCGGTCCACGGAACTTTTGTCACAAAAATTTTAGTCCTCGAGCCACTGTAACAGGGTGCCTGTTTTTGTGGCCTGTAATCTCAGTGGAATTATCCAATTCACATACATAATTATCAATATAATTATATACCAACGACAGCGAGCGCGTCAGTTCTGTTCTCGTTGCAGGAGTCATGGCGATGTAATGGTCATATAATTGTATTTAAGTCAAATCGATTTTAGACGGGGCTTACTGACTTGCCAGTAGGCATGCTCAGCCAATACAGAATCTTCCGCGGCAAACAGAATAGTCTATTCGCGGTTTCTTCACACTTTTTGAATCACACCTTTGAAAAAACACATCATGTCCGATGTGTCTGGTTGTTTCCTAAATACGTCATGTATCACAAACGTTTAATACTTATGTTAATATAAAAGCACCTAATTATATGTTAAATTTTAATTTTTACCTGTAAGTAATCTATACATTGTAACATATTATTTAAATTTAAAATGAACAAAAAACGTACAGAAAACAGGCGTTGGAAACGCCTGTAAGCAAGGGCAGTGATATTTCGCGAAAATATTTCGAGACAAGATACAGTCCAAAGCACTGTAGGGTCGTCCAGATTCTTCGATTGGCTAAAAAAAAAAA
>NQII01000168.1:988691-1034564 GCA_002778355.1 Clitarchus hookeri
TATATGAGTTGCGTCGAATATTTTTCTGTTTGAAACTGTTATCTTTGAAAGTAATGCATTGAGAAGGAATCAGGCCTACTTTAACACTTACAGGCTTTGCAGTAAGCAACTTCAACTATAGTCCATTTGCAATTTCTTCAGACTTTTTAAAATAAAACCTTCGAGAAATCACGCCATGTACGACGTGTTTGGCTGTCTCCTAAATGAGTTACGTATCACAACCGTTTTATAATTCCGTTAACATAAAAGACTCCAATTGTGGGTACGCCTCGCAGCCACAGCGGCAAGAGCGGCCCAAATCTCTCCACTCTTATTTCCTGTTAAATTGAACTTTTGCTTACATTTTAGTTGTAAATTATAATGTTTCGTTTATAATTAACACGAATAAAAGTAGTGATAAAGTAGACATTATTGCAATGCCTAGTGAGAAATAGTCTTTATGGACAAATATTATTGAACTGAATGCGCACGAATGCGGTGCGTTGTTCCTTTGGTGCGAGTTTCTAGACTCGGTTAAGCTTTGTTTGCACGAGGATGAGGAATATCCTGGAAGTATAACACAAGCAGGGCTTCAGAAAAGTTTGAAGTAACCATGAATGGACTATAGGAATATTCCTCTGCATGTTTCAAAATGATGGCCATACATTTTCGGGAAAGGCAGTATCAGATTTCTATAAAGTTCTACTTCAGTGAAGTTAAGAACATTTCTTATGGATAATATAAATATAGTCCCCGGTACTTATTTTCACGGTAGGACTAGCCTTTTGGGTAACGCGCAGAAAATTATGATCATCGATCAGTCTGGTACTGTACAAAGAAAATCGTGAAAAATGAGCCATTTATATGAATAATAATGTTTTGTTTTGGTGCTACAGCTTCCAACATTTTTCAAAAAATTATATTGTAGAAAATACGATGGCCTAATTATTTTCAGGCCATGCATAGTTGGTAAACCTTGCCACACAATTACAAGAAATGGTGATCGGCATGAAGTTATCAGCTGTTTACAGAATTTTTGTTAATGACACGTTCGATCACTATCTACATAAGTAGGCCTACTACTCTTTTAACTTAAGCTTGCTATTGATCTAGGAGAGGTTATTTTGAGAATCGACAAACGCATGTTATTTTACAAGAATACTTAAGCCTAGACAAAAGCTCAAGCAAAGTCAGGAAAGTCTCACAGCCTTGCTTTCCTGTTGAGCTTGTTTATTAAGATTTTTATACCATTATTACGGATCAATAAATTAATTAACATAAATCGTTTTCCTAATTTGCACGACAGTTACAAACTCTCGAGCCGTATTTTCGAACGAAGACAATCTAACGACCCGATTGCCCTTCGCCCAAGCAAACACCAGTACCGCTGGACGAAGATTATTTTGTTGCCGCGACAAACTCTGTAAGGAAGGATATCAGATCGTCACAGGTAACCCAATGTGATTATTTACTTCAACCGAAATATTGATTCGATTCGACCATGATATGTATAATGTCCACTGTGAACAAACCGTTAAGTTGAACGTACTCGTAAAATAGTTGTGTGTACTAAATACGTGGGCATAGATAATGTTGGATCAACCTAATAATTATTCGTCTCGAAAAATAGTTTGTAAATGATTAATATGGTTCAGAAGAACGAAAGCAGATGTTTGGAGCAACAGCAGATTAGTTGGGCGAACAAAATATTGTTCATTGTAAAAAAAGTTATTTTCAAGGAAATTTGTATGGTATCTGCAACTAAATGTTTCTCCCAGTATACTTCTGGATTTAGCTATTATTGCCTGAGCATCCGAGGCTGGTAAAATTTTGCCACTGAAACCTGAAGCTACGAGCCTTAGTTACCGCAGTATAACGAGCGAACCCAGCGTGTCCAGTTTCCGTTCTCGGCATCGAGCAGACATGCAATATAGTACTCCGGGAACAGTGGAGACGATTTTTGTTTCTAACAACCCTATTACTAAGTGTTAAGTGTTGTCCGGGGGTAGGGTCTGCACTTACAAGAGGGGTTTAAGGCGCCCGTCTACCTGGTGCTTGATCTGCGTTGCAGAGTGTTCGAAATACACGTTTTTCAACGAAACTATTAAGCGTGCTTCCAACATGCTGATCTACGAAAAGAACACACACTTCAGACGAGAGCTGTTAAGTACTTTCAAAATATCACGTACGTTAGAAACATCAATTCAGAGTACTCCAAAACCACTAAAAAACGGCCTTTACAAGGCGCTGTAGCTCAACATGCACACATCAGATACATACAAAACTATTACAGGGGCCTGCACTGAACCTTCCTAAAGACTTCCCACTAATAAAATAATATGGTCACCGCTGAAAGTCCCATAGGTACACGCAGCACGACGAGAACACTGCACGCCAGTTCAGAGCCTTGCGCTTAACGGCGATGGCGTACTTGATGCGCGTGGCAGTGTCGCCCTTATCGCTCCCACACTTCTCGACCTAAACGTGGGATAAAGTACCAGGTAGACCGGCGCCTTAATTGCAGCTATGGCCGCGATTGGGGGCATGAACTGCATCCCTGAGTGTTCCTATAGCTGAGGCTATAGCTAAGAAGGGGGAGGGGGAAAAACCCGGCATAGTCACCGTAAAAACCCTCCCGACCAGAATGAAGTTCAAAACTTATTCATGCAGTAAAAATACTAAAGGAGACAGCAGGTGTGGATTTCATTCTTTGTATTGAGGAGTTGAAAATCTTGAAGAGAAAGAGGCGGGGTTGTGGGCCAGCGGAAACTAAAATATGTCGCATATATGACTTGTAATTTTTTTTTTCTTTTTTGTCTTTTAAAGTTTGTGTTAAATGACTAGAAGTACAGGAAAATCACGAAATAAATCGGCTCCAGCTCTTCTAGTAAACGATAGTACACGCCTCAAGGTCACATCTAGCCGTAAGGAAGCGTAGCGACGGCGATGGGAGGTAGAATAAACAAACTCCACGTGTGTTCTGTTCCTTAGAAATTTTTAGCGGTGTGGCTATAGGGTTTTAACACAGCAATCTGTTCATAAAAGGCACAGCATTGTCGCTTCAGTCTAAAACACTGTTTCACAGAAGAATAAACATTGCAAACCGGGGTCTACTTACAGCGAACACTTCTCAGTCACCATGTTCCTGTTTCGATAACAGAATTTACGCTCGGGCAAAAAAAAAAAAAATCTACTTTCATTTCTGTCCTCGAAAACTGCCTCATCGCAAAAAGTGCTGACCGGAAACTCTCGAAACTAGTGTAGGGACGTGTACTGAACTTTGCTACAAACTTTTCAGTAATAAAGTTACATAGTTTGAGAGGTTTAACGGGAACGTTGCACGCCATTTCATAACCACGCGTGTAGGTGCGCCGGGGCGATAGGTACGCGGGTCAATATCGCCCTTATTGCTCCCTCGCTTCTGTGCCTCGAATAGACGAAAACATCTCCGGGTACGTAGGACTCCGCAGGCTGTGGAAAGATCTCCCAGTTCACGAATTCCAAAAACATAAACTTAAGAAGAGAATTGGAATTACTTGATATGTTTCAATATAATTATATTTATTAACAACAAATTTTAATGCTGATAACGCTTATTATACAGCAATATTTAATACAGTTTATAGTTTACTATTTAAAAATTGACAATGTTATGGAAAAAATATACGTGTTTAAACCACAAAAGTTACTCAATTTGCCAAAATTATTGTCTTAAAAATAACAAAGCAACATTATTAAAAACTCTGAAATATGCAAATTTATATAATTTGTATAAAATAATATTTTTTCAACAAGGATATTTGAAAAAATTTTATTCTTTTCCAATTAGATTTTTTAGGTTTTCAGTTTTGTTATTATAAAGTTTTACACGATATGTATACATGCATTAGTTTAGTTTTTAAATAAATATTTTTGAAGGTATGCTGATTTTGCGATTTCTTTACGTTACAGCCTAACTCTGCAAACAAATAACAGTTTTTTTTAAATTAAATAACCATGCATTGTTTTAAATCTTGCTGTATTTTATTCTTAATTTTGTATTTCCGGAGGACTTCCCCGCTGCTCATAACGGAAACTGCGGTGGTCAGTTGTGTTCGTTGGGAAATGTTTTTTTTTACGGGGCAGGGGGATTTCTTAGTGAAGACGTTGATTTTAAAAAGAACCAGTCGCGATGACATCTCGGTGCGTAATTATCACCCCGAGCAGACGGAGTTAGTATGTTGGAGTTTCCTCGTCTGGACGAACAAGAGGGAAGGGGGATGTGTGGTCAGGTGGCAGGTATGTGACCCCCTCCCCACCACCACTCCCTTACTTCTCCAGCGCCGACCGGACGAGCCAGCCTGGAGCCGGTGCTGGAGAAAGTCACTGGAGTGCGCGCGTGAGCTGCGTGTCCCGTTATCGCGAGGCCTAGACGGTGGACCCCCGGGGGGCACACGGGACTGGTCGTCGGGACAGGCGGTTTGCCGCGGGGGGTGGGGAGAGGGAGGTAGAGGAATGACCCACATCCCTCCCCTCCACAAACCCACAAAAAAAGCCATCGGGCCTTTTACTACGTCTCAACCGCGGTTTTCCTTTTCTCCCCCATTCATCTTTACAGGCGCGGAGTCGAATGCCCTCTGGCTACTCGCCGAGTCTCCCGCATCTTCACCTATCAAACCTTTGATTACGTGTACCAATGTTTCTCAAGCGTTTTATATTTGCGTTCAATAAAAATACCTCAATTTGTAGGACCAGCGACTTTTCGCGTGAAAATCGGAGCGCACAGTAGACTTCAATACTATATACACACCTCAAGCTGTTGTTACACCTCCATCGGCTGCTGGTGCCGTGTCCGTCTTTGACCAAGCCACTCAGGACTAAGTAACTCCGACACCGAACCTTCGTGATTCGTGCGCAAACGGTTAACACGGGCCAGAACATTTTTTTTTAGCCAATCGAAGAAGCTGGACGACCGTACAGTGCTTTGGACTGTATCTTGTCTCGAGAAATCTTTTCGCGAAATATCACTGCCCCTACTTTTATTTATATTTAATCTGTAAATTATAATATTTAACTTACAATTAATACGAATGAAAGCAGTGAGAATTCCAGGTGTGTTGGTAAGACCCAGCAAGAAATAGTTCTTATGTATAATATTACTGCACTGAGTTCGCACACGAATGCGGTGCTTTGTGGTGTAATTTTTCCAGACTTGGTTACGCTTTGTTAGTACGAGTCGGACGAATATTCTGGAAGTAGAAATTTACCAGGGGCTCCAGACGAGTGTGAAGTAACTGTGAATGGAATATAGATAAAGGACACGGAGGCGAAATATCGTGGCGGTTCATATGATGTGCGCGGGGGCCGCGGTGGCTGAGCGGTTAGACTGCTCGCCTCCCACCGAGGAGAATCGGGTCCAATCCCTGGCCCGGTCGCTCCCGGATTTTCGCAAGTGGGATTCGTGCCGGACGATGCCGCTGGTCGACGGGTTTTCTCGGGAATCTCCCGTTTCCCCCCGCCCTTCCATTCCGGAGCTGCTCCATTCTCGCCTCATTTCACCCTCGCCGACTGTAATACCTCGTTGTTGAGAGCCGCCCAAATCTCTCAACTCAACTCCTATGACGTGCGCGCACTCATTCTCTTGATTGGCTGCAAGAGGCTTTGGGAACGAGTCTCACGTCTGATTGGCTACTGCGTCCCGCGAAAGGTTCCTTATTGGCTGGGCTGCCGGTTGGCGGATATGTTACCAGGCGCTGATTGGCGAACGACGTGCCGACATGTTGCTGGCCAGTGACGCCATTTTGCTGGCGTGTGCGGCTTGAGTTCGCGTTATAAGCGGCTGTTTCGCCTTCGTATTCTTAAGTAAAGGGTGTTGGCGGTAAATGGAGCACTTTCGAAATCAACCTTTGAAAAATTTCACTGCCCCTATCTGCGTAGATGTTATCGGACACGCAGAGTGGCACGCCTCAGTAAAGTTGGTACAGTCTATTCGCGGTTTCTTCAAACTTTTTTAATCAAACCTTTGAAAATCCACCCCATCCATGACGTGTTTAGTTATATCCTACAAATATCCATGCATCACAATCGTTTTATAGCTCTGCTAACAAGAAAGTATCTTATTGTTTGATAAATTGAAGTTTCACTTTCATTTTATTTATAAATTATAATTTTTAATTTATAATTAATATGAATAAAAATAGTGAGAAAGGGGGTGTGTTGGTAGCGCCTAGTAAGAAATAGTTCTCATGCATACAGTATTTCAACTGAGTGCGCACGAATTCTGTGCGTTGTCATTTGGTGTAAATTTCTAAGACTTGGTTAACCTTAGTTTTCACTAGGCGGAGGAATATCCTGGAAGTAGAACTTTTGCAGGACTTCAAAAAAAGAGTGAAGTAACCGTGAATGGATTATAACGACCAGGCGAAAGTAGTTCCGTGCTTTAACGTTGAATTGAAAGTGTTAGTTAAACAGTTATGAATACCGAAATTATTTATTTAGCTTTCCGTTTTTTTTAATGATTATAATTGTAAGAAATAGTACATTTGTAAGATATCTACTTTTCTGATGATTTTACATTTCCACTTGAACAACACATGAATAAAGTGATGAGGCCAGCGGCAACGTTGATTTTATATCTTGCGGAAGAATACACAAAGTGCTTGCAAGTAGATCTTGAAAGTACTGCCTACCTGCTGGCAGCTGTGAAATTTAAATGGAAAATCATCCCATGTTAATAAAATTTCTCCTCGGTGTGTTAATTTTAGAGACAGGCGTTTTTAACGAAATGCATTCTTCAAGAATTTTTCAAGAGAATTCCCTACAGTGGAGATGTTTCCATAACATGTATAAATAAATAACCTTTCCTTTGTGCGAGGAATTTTTAAAATTTATGTTTTACAAAAAAAAAATTGAGGATAGGATACAAATACGTATATCTGCACGCACAAATCAACAACAGGAAATACCCATGTTCAAGGGGACCTGGGTGCGATACTCCACTCGTTCGGCCCAAATTTCTATTTTAAAAATCACTCTAGGTGAATGCTGGGATTGTTTCTTGGTCGAGTCCTTACTTGTTCCCGCTTACCCTAGCAACTCGTTTAGTGTCAAAATAGTACAAAATTCACTTATATTATTATTTTAGCTTGCACATCACCTAGTCGTTGTAAACCCACGCTACTATTTTACAAGAATCTAATACAGTCACGAATCAAAAAAAATNTTGCACATCACCTAGTCGTTGTAAACCCACGCTACTATTTTACAAGAATCTAATACAGTCACGAATCAAAAAAAAATTATATGTGTTCATTATGCGAGGAAGGGGGTTGCGCTATTTTCTCTCACATCGAATCCGCAGCATCGGGATTTCAGAATCACGAACCAGCCACGTTTCGAGGACGAAAAACATTAAAAAAATTGNCATCGAATCCGCAGCATCGGGATTTCAGAATCACGAACCAGCCACGTTTCGAGGACGAAAAACATTAAAAAAATTGCAACATGTAATGCAGACAAATGTGTATGTATTAACTTAAAACAAATCACTATATTAAGCACAAATATTTATTTGGTATCAGCAATTCATTGCATATTTAAGGCATACCGAGATCCCATTTTGCTTTTTACAGGTATTTTAAGCTACCATTTCGCACACGATGCGTTGTTGGCCAATCTGACTACTCTAGGAATATATACCGGCTAATTGGTCGAACGAAGGTTTCCGAAAACACCCCAGTAATTAGCCAATGAGAAAATTTGGCAGAGCAATTAAATATATAGGAAGAGGGAGTGGAGGGGGTCAGTTTTCTGCCGGGCGCAGTGCTTGGGACAGCACCACCAATGTAAAACAAATGACAAACGAAAAGATGGTGGACTGCACCGACCAAGATGGTGGACGGTGGTTGTGACGCCTACTAAGATGGTGAAATAAACCTACCAAAATGGTGGAGGGAGGTGTGGGGGTCCTCCGAAAATTGAAATTTTTTTAAAAATAAATTTTTTAATATTTTTTTATTTTTTTAGGGTTTTAAGGTCAAAGGTCACCAGTGTCAGGGTNGAGCGCAGTGCTTGGGACAGCACCACCAATGTAAAACAAATGACAAACGAAAAGATGGTGAACTGCACCGACCAAGATGGTGGACGGTGGTTGTGACGCCTACTAAGATGGTGAAATACACCTACCAAAATGGTGGAATGAGTATGGGTGGAGGGAGGTGTGGGGGTCCTCCGAAAATTGAAATTTTTTTAAAAATAAATTTTTTAATATTTTTTTATTTTTTTAGGGTTTTAAGGTCAAAGGTCACCAGTGTCAGGGTCAAAGGTTTCCAGGGTCAAGGTTACCTGAATCCAAGATGGCCTCCGGCCGACCGGAATGACAGCACGAACAGTTCCGATGCTCCGGTCACAGGTCCCGATGTGTCAAAGTCTCCATAATTCCTCTACTGTCACCTCGGGGTTCATTAGCGGGCAGCAATCAATGTGCGCATTAGGAAACGTAATTAATTTCCCCCCTCTCTCCTTCCCCCTGCCCCATCACCCCACCTTCTGAGAAACTCATTTACAAGTGCCGGCGATAACAATTATCCGCGCCATCTGTCCGCGCGATGCGAAACTAGTTGTAGGGTCTCGACGCGTTGCACGTCTGTATATGGCTGCACGCGAACCACCCATATCAATCACGTATAGTTTATCTAGCCCATGTCGGTCAAGCGACTCGTGTCTTTAATACGGTGTAACGCTGGGCTCACAACCATCCCTCGCACCCGTCAGTCGGTCATCCGTCTATTTTTTTTGTCCGTCAGTTGAAAGCGATTCACAACTATCCGTCGTCCGTCAATCCTTCTGTAAGGCAAAATTCCAGTCTCACAACTTAACATCGTGATCTTTCTTTTGTTGGAGGTATGATTTGGTCGGAAGTATATTTTCAAATGACAAATATTTTTTGGAAAATAATTTTTTTACGTGATAAGAATTTATACTGAATTAATTCCATAATTTACTACCGAAGATAATGTACGCAGATCCACCGCCTTGCATTTTATTTCAAAGTGCGTATTCGCGTCTACGGAATGTCGCCAGATGGTGGTGGCCCATCCATCGGTCCGTCGAAAGTTAAAGTTCGAGAAATATTTGACGGATGGAAAAAAAGTAGCTCTGCGATTGGTTCGATATCACCGTGACCGCTGAACGCACGGGCGACTGACGGGTCGTTGTGAGTCCAGCTTATCGTGTTCGTCTTCGTATAGGCTGTTCACGGTAAACTGAGCACTTTTGAAAGTCCTGCTTAAGATCTCATTGCAATGATATTGTGTATTCTTCCACCACATGTAAAATTAACATTGTCATGGTCGTATATCACTTTAATCATCCGTCGTTCAAATGTAAAATTATTAGAAAATAAATATTTTACAAATTTCTAATTTTTACTTTTACATGTGTTATAAAAATAAAAAGCATAATGAATAGGGGTAGTGATATTTCGCGAAAAGATTTCGAGACAAGATACAGTCCAGAGCACTGTAGGGTCGTCCAGCTTCTTTGATTGGCTAAAAAATGTTCTGGCCCGTGTTAACCGTTTGCGCACGAATCACGAAGGTTCAGTGTCGGAGTTACTTAGTCGTGAGTGACTTGGTCGAAGACGGACACGGCACCAGCAGCCAATGGAGGTATAACAACAGCTGATGTGTGTATATAGTATTGAAGTCTACTGTGCGCTCCGATTTTTACGCGAAAAGTCACTGGCCCTAAGCATAGTGAATAATTATATAGAGACCTGAAAAATTCGCTGATTCATTTTGAGACAAGCTAGAATTCAAAACACGAGGGTTTATATAACTTTAGCCATTGGTCCACAAGGTGTTTGACACCTCCTGGCGAACGCTGGCCCACCCAATCGTCGCCTTCCACTGTGACAGCAGACAACCAGTGTACAGTAAATATCGGCATAATTGTACATTAGACTGTAGAGTCTAGCCTGCAGGTCATTGAACTCGCGAATTTTTCAGGTCTCTAATAATTAAGTATTCACACATATTTACCTAACACGTTTAATTCAACGTCATGACATGGAACAAGGCCTACTTTCCATTCGTCGGTACCAACTTAACTGGGAGCATGCCAGTAAGTATTTTTGCTCAAATATACGCGGGCAGTGGGCACTGGCATATTTTTTTTTAAGTTGATTTCAAAAGTGCTTAACTGACCGTGAGCAGTATACAAACACGCACACCTGATGTTGTCACTTGGATACTAAATTTAAATGCCAGCTCACATTTTTCAAAGCACGTGTTTAGCAAGTTCTGTTCCCATTCACATACATGCATCGTGCACAATATCTACTTAAAACGGTGGCGACATCTTTATCTGACAACGGTGTTTGGCAACACCGAACGAAAACCAACACACGCCGTTGAGATAGGAAACTTAGACATGCCGGCTCGACTGCAAACACTGACGCATCATTCTCCAAACATCTCGGGCGGTTATCAGTTTACACTCGAAAATAGCTGTTCTCAGTTTTCCTGCCGGACTTAAAAGAGTTGAGCTCTCCGCGAGATACGGCGAAGNTTACACTCGAAAATAGCTGTTCTCAGTTTTCCTGCCGGACTTAAAAGAGTTGAGCTCTCCGCGAGATACGGCGAAGAAGACGAATTTTATGTAACCGAATTAACCCAGATCCCCTTGAACGATGTTCCGTGAACGAGACTCGTCACATCAGCCGCCGAGAAAACGAAAGTCGTTGAGATAGACAGCCTTCTGTAGACTCCATTTTCGCGGAAATCTTTTAATTAACTTTCGCGACTAATGAACCTGCAAAGGCGCCTCCAGGGGAGATCTAAAGAGAGGTGATTATTTTTTTTTCCCCTAACGATGGCGCCACGAAACGGGGTCCCAGCCATCACAGACTAATCTTGACGAACTAATTTAACAGTCGGCCCTTCGGTGGTCAGCCGTGACGATTAACTGCAAGCTCCGAAAATTAGGTTCTCATTTCGAAACTATTTGGGAGTTCTGAACGCGGCCTGATACGGAGACTAGTCCTAAGAAGATTGGCTCGTGGGGGGGTTGAAGCTGCCTATAAGTGGAGTTCACAATCAAGATACATAAGTACAGAGCACAGAACATGACAGTAGAACATTCATACGACCAGAATANTAAGTGGAGTTCACAATCAAGATACATAAGTACAGAGCACAGAACATGACAGTAGAACATTCATACGACCAGAATACTTGTGCGAAATTGATTCACAATTAACAACTTATATATTATTTTAGGCCTTTGAAAATTTTCTACTAGTCTGATGTCAGTTGGCAGTGTAGGCAAATGATGAATTTTCGAGAAACATTGTAATGTTTTGTTGAAAATGGACAGCAATTTTGAATATTTAAAATCTTTCCTTTTGAGGATAGTTAACATGTGAATAACCTTTATAAAGTTTTTTTCTAGTAAACTGTCACCTGTTCTATCTTCTAAATTTATATCTTACGAAATTTCTTCTTTTCTGCAGCATAACTGTTCAGCCATTTTAAATGAAACAACTTCGTTGAAAATTTTATACTCTGCTCTGAATTGATGTTGACCCATGCGCCTGCACAATAAATAAAATATAACCATTTCCTTTATATGACTTATTCCGTGATAAATAATTTTGGAAATAATTAACTGCAATTTCTGTAAGACTATGTGCATGTAACATTTTTTTTATGTTAAGCGATTTAAAGATGTTTTCGACCATTTCTAAAAGTACACACAATGGAATATATATTATTTGGTTAATGGTAACATAGGGTACAAAATCTGTGAAAATTGCCTTTATTCCGCGATAGTGGCATAAAAATTCCGCGACATTGTACTTTTACAACACGTCGTGCAATAGAATGTGCAAAACCAATGCGGGTTTTTTAACTAGAAAATACCTTAGACTTTGTGTCTGTTACGATCATGAAGATACATCAACAACTTCGAATGTTTCATAAAACAATGTGTTGTAGAAGAGTGTGTGAAGAGATTTGGGCGGCTCTTAACAGTGATGTGTTGAGAGCTGGCGAGAGTGAAGTGAGGTGAGTATGGAACAGCGGTGGAATTTTAAAGGGCGGAGAAACGGGAGATCCCCGAGAAAACCCCGCCGACCAGCGGCATCGTCCGGGCACGATTTCCACTTGCGTAAATACGGAAAGTGCTGTAAGGATACAATGATTTACTCGTGCTGTTACAATAAATATTTTGGCAAATGGTTTCCTAGTAATTGTTTGTAAAATGTACAAAAAATTTTTTGCTGTGAAGATGAAGTGCCAAGGTGGTTTCGTAAGTAATGTGGCGGAATTACGTTCTTGCTACTGGAAGTAAGACATACAGACAATCAAAAGAAGATACCAACTACGGCGATTTTTATTTGTATAGTTCCCAATATGCCAATAGCATGCCGCAGAAAGTAAACAAACCACAGTTGCTAGCGGCAGTTTATTCGTCCGACCCTGCAGCGCAAACTGGAACCAAAGTGGAATTTAAGGCTGCTGTCACAATTCGTTCGGCAGCCACACAGAATAAGAAAGAATACATAAACGAAATGGCGTGGTGGTTCCTGCCACGTAAGCGAACTCGGTTTCTCATGAATAATAATAATGTAGTGAGGGCAAGGCGACACCCTCCGAGTGACGGTCTTTCCAGCTGGGACCCGTAGGTGACCGTCATCCCCGGGCATGACAGAAGTGAAGCCCTGGAATGGAGCGGCACTGGAATGCAAGGGCAGGGGGAAACGGGAGTACCCCGAGGAAAAACCCGTCGGCAAGCGGCATCGTCCAGCACGATTCCCACATGCGAGGATCCGTGAGCGAACCCGCCGGGGATCGAACCCGGATCGCCGTGGTGGAAGGCGAGCGCCCTGGCCACTACGCCACCGCTGTCCCTCGGTTTCTCATTGGTCATAGGGAACTGTGGAAACGGACCTTAGTTGTGATAGAAAACTCCCTGTTGGTCGGGCTGCCGCCTGGCAAGCTACCTTCCAGGAGCTAATTGGTGAACGACGTTCCGCCATATTTCGAGCAAGTGAGGCTATTTATTATGTTGGCGTGTGAGGTTTAAGTTCGCAACACGCGTCGCCAACTCACTTCTGTTGTTAAGNTAAGTGGAGTTCACAATCAAGATACATAAGTACAGAGCACAGAACATGACAGTAGAACATTCATACGACCAGAATTCTTGTGCGAAATTGATTCACAATTGACAACTTACATATTATTTTCAGCCTTTGAAAATTTTCTACGAGTCTGATGTCAGTTGGCAGTGTAGGCAAATGATGAATTTTCGAGAAATATTGTAATGTTTTGTTGAAAATGGACAGCAATTTTGAATATTTAAAATCTTTCCTTTTGAGGATAACCTTTATAAAGTTTTTTTCTAGTAAACTGTCACCTGTTCTATCTTCTAAATTTATATCTTACGAAATTTCTTCTTTTCTGCAGCATAACTGTTCAGCCATTTTAAATGAAACAACTTCGTTGAAAATTTTATACTCTGCTCTGAATTGATGTTGACCCATGCGCCTGCACAATAAATATAATATAACCATTTCCTTTAGGTGGCTTATTCCGTGATAAATAATTTTGGAAATAATTAACTGCAATTTCTGTAAGACTATGTGCATGTAACAATTTTTTTTATGTTAAGCGATTTAAAGATGTTTTCGACCATTTCTAAAAAGTACATACAATGGAATATATATACATATTTTTGTTAATGGTAACATAGGGTCCAAAATCTGTGGAAATTGCCTTTATTCCGTGATAGTGGCTTACTAATTCCGCGACATTGTACTTTTACAACACGTCGTGCACTAGAATGTGCAAAACCAATGCGGGTTTTTTTAACTAGAAAATACCTTAGACTTTGTGTCTGTTACGATCATGAAGATACATCAACAACTTCGAATGTTTCATAAAACAATGTGTTGTAGAAGAGTGTGCGAAGATATTTGGGCGGCTCTTAACAGTGATGTGTTGAGAGCTGGTGAGAGTGAATTGAGGTTAGTATGGAACAGCGGTGGAATTAAAGGGCGGAGAAACGGGAGATCCCCGAGAAAACCCCGCCGACCAGCGGCATCGTCCAGGCACGATTTCCACTTGCGTAAATACGGAATGTGCTGTAAGGATACAATGATTTACTCGTGCTGTTACAATAAATATTTTGGCAAATGGTTTCCTAGTAATTGTTTGTAAAATGTATAAAACATTTTTTGCTGTGAAGATGAAGTGCCAAGGTGGTTTCGTAAGTAATGTGACGGAATTACGTTCGTTGCTACTGGAAGTAAGACATACAGACAATCGAACGAAGATACCAAGTACTGCGATTTATATTTTTATAGTTTCCAATATGCCAATAGCATGCCGCAGAAAGTAAACAAACCACTGTCGCTAGCAGCAGTTTATTCGTTCGACCCTGCAGCGCAAACTGGAAACGAAGTGGAATTTAAGGCTGCGGTCACAGTTCGTTCGGCAGCCACACAGAATAAGAAAGAATGCAGAAACTAAATGGCGTGGTGGTTCCTGTAATGTAAGCGAACTCAGCTTCTCATTGGTAGAGACCTGAAAAATTCGCGGATTCGTTTCGGGACAAGCTAGAACTCAAAATACGTGTGATAATAAAATACCAACCATTGGTCCACGCGGTGTTTGACACCTACTGGAGAAGACTGGCTCAATCTTCGCCTTCCGCTGTGACGCCAGACAACCAATGTGCAGTCGATGTCGGCATGTCTGTATATAAGACTATAGAGTCTAGCCTGCAGGTCATTGAACTAGCGAATTTTTCAGGTCTCTACTCATTGGACATTGGAAACTGTGGAAACGGACCTTAGTTGTGATGGAACACTCCCTGTTGGTCGGGCTGCCGCCTGGCAAGCTAGCTTCCAGGAGCTAGTTGGTGAACGACGTTCCGCCATATTGCGAGCCAGTGAGGCTATTTATTATGTTGGCGTGTGAGGTTTAAGTTCGCAACACGCGTCGCCAACTCACTTCTGTTGTTAAGGGCCCCGCCTGCTTGGAGCTTTTTTTCTGCGTTTGAGGCTGAACAGCGTAGGAGCGATAAGGGCGACACTGCCACGCGCTACGAGTGCGCCTTCACCCCTAAGCGCAAGGCTCTGAACTGGCGTGCAGTGTTCTCGTCGTGCTGCGTGTACCTATGGGACTTTCAGCGGTGATCGTATAATTTTATTGGTGGGAAGTCTGCAGGAAGGTTCAGCGTATGTCCCTAGATTATGTCTGTGTGTACATAAAGCGTATATTTTGAGATACACCGCTTTGATAAAACCGTTTTTGGCTATGTTGGAGTACTCCGAAATGGTGTATTCTAATGTCTGTTACATCTTGGAAGTAACCGACAGGCATAGTCTGAAGTATGCGTTCTTTTCGTAGACTAGCATATTGTACGCAAGTTTAATAGTTTCGTGAAAAAGAGCCTGGATTTCGAAAACACTGCAAGGCAGTTCGAGATCCAGGCAGGCCTTAGGTTCTCCATGCCGTGGCAGTGGCTCGCGAACAGAAGACATTTGCGTGGTTACCGCTCTGTAACTGAGCACAAAAGGAAGGAAATCCTAACCTTAAAAATACGCCACCCGCAATTATTTACGATTGCTTCCAGCACTCACTGTTGTCGAATGTGTGTGTTTTTTTTTTAATTACAATACAACCTTCATTAGTAGGGGCAGTGATATTTCGTGAAAAGATTTCGAGACAAGATACAGTCCGAAGCACTGTAGGGTCGTCCAGCTTCTNAGGGGCAGTGATATTTCGTGAAAAGATTTCGAGACAAGATACAGTCCGAAGCACTGTAGGGTCGTCCAGCTTCTTCGATTGGCTAAAAAAATGTTCTGGCCCGCGTTAACCGTTTGCGCACGAATCACGAAGGTTCAGTGTCGGAGTTACTTAGTCCTGAGTGGCTTGGTCAAAGACGGACACGGCACCAGCAGCCAATGGAGGTATAACAACGGCTGAGGTGTGTATGTAGTATTGAAGTCTACTGTGTGCTCCGATTTTTACGTGAAAAGTCACTGGCCCTAATCATTAGTCTTGCTGTAACTGCGTAACGAAAATCGCTATTTGACTTGTCCTCATTTATTTTAACGAGTGCAAAAAAAAAAACCATCTCCCCTAAACGTCGACGCACATTATGTATATCCCCCCCCCCCCTTAACAACGGGCTCCAATATTTTTTTCTGTACTGTGGGTCACACGAATCAGATTTTACTAACGAATTTCGGTTTTCATGGAATCAGTTTTTTTTTTCCGTCCTTCCGCCCTTTCTTAATCGCACTGTTGAATTATCCTTAACAGCAGGTAGTTGGAGCGCGACACAGAATTAATATCCTTTTGATGTCCTTCCACGGCAAGTTTACTTTGAACGAGAACTGACTGCGACAGGGAAAAGATCGGGTCCNTTTTTCTGTACTGTGGGTCACACGAATCAGATTTTACTAACGAATTTCGGTTTTCATGGAATCAGTTTTTTTTTTTTCGTCCTTCCGCCCTTTCTTAATCGCACTGTTGAATTATCCTTAACAGCAGGTAGTTGAAGCGTGACACAGAAGAAATATCCTTTTGATGTCCTTCCACGGCAAGTTTACTTTGAACGAGAACTGACTGCGACAGGGAAAATATCGGGTCCGATGTAACCGCGTACATAGCTGAACACGTTTTAAACATAGACTAAAGATGAGGTATTGGACTGATTTTTAGTCTTCTGCGCATGTACACATTGACCTACACCCACTTCAATACAACTCTCAAAGTCACATGGTCAACAGTGTTTTTTGTATCTTAATTTTCAAAATACTACGTATCAAATATTTTACCTGTAGAAAAGAAGTTCTGTGTTGGGATTCTGAGAATGGTTTTGCACTGCTACCATGATCACTCTACCCCATATTCACTCTACGGTTTGAAGTGGAGTACTTATGTAGGGTACCTGCAAAATTCGGGTTAATTTTTGGCATGAAGCTAAATCTCGCAGTACTGTACATACTCTAGCCGGCGTCGCTCCTCCATTGGCTGCTGCCCAGATGCGAGGTCACGCCCTTTCCGAGTGAACTGTACGTGATTGGGGCACACAATTGTCAAGTTGTCATTTATCGCCACAGAGTTACCCGGGGCGTGTCATATAAAGTATGGTCGAATGACAAACGTATTGCAAAGGTAAAAGTTTTTTAAGTGTAAACTGTCCTCAAATAACATCGCGAATTTTGCAGGTCTCTACTTATGTGTCCGGAGTCACTACTGCCGAAGTATTGTTTTTAAGAAGTACGTAATTTGACAGGGGCCGCGGTGGCTGAGCGGTTAGCCTGCTCGCCTCCCACCAAGGCTAACCGGTATGAATCGTGCCGGACGACGCCGCTGGTCGGCGGGTTTTCTCAGGGATGTCCCACTCATCGGCTCTCAAGACCTCGCTGTTAAGGCGCCCGTCTACCTGGAACTTTTTCCCACGTTTAGGCCGAGAAGCGCGGGAGCGATAAGGGTGACACTGCCACGCGCATTAAGTACGCCATCGCCGCTAAGCGCAAGGCTCTGAACTGGCGTGCAGTGTTCTTGTCGTGCTGCGTGTGCTTATGAGACTTCCAGCGGTGACACTATCATTTCATTGGTGGAAAGTCTTTAGGAAGGTTCAGTGCAGGCCCCTATAGTAGTTTTGTATATATCTGATGCGTGCATTTTGAGCTACAGCGCCTTGGAAAGGCTGTTTTTAGCGGTTTTGGAGTACTCTGAATTGATGTTTCTAACGTACGTGATATTTTGAAAGTACTTAACAGCTCTCGTCTGAAGTGTGTGTTCTTTTCGTAGATCAGCACGTTGAACGCACGCTTAATAGTTTCGTTGAATAACGTGTATTTGGAAAACTCTGCAACGCAGTTCAAGCGCCAGGTAGACGGGCGCCTTAAGCGCCGCGCAAATCTCTTCACTTACTCACATAATTCGACAGCGAACGAAATTTTCTGGGAAGATAGCGCTAGGAGCTACCTTGTACCCGGTTGTGTGAGTGAGGAATGTCGACCTCTACATGCGAAATTCATGACGCGGCAGGGAATCACAGAACAGCCTCACTCGGATCTGAAAGCGGCGACCTCAATTTCTTTTAATCCTACCGGGAAACGTTTATGCAAGCGTAACTCAGGTCTGTCCTTGACTTTTACTTCGCCTTGATGGAGTTACGTCACGAAAACGGGCGTATCAGACACTTATTTTTTGAGGTCCTTGTTTCTGTTAGTTAACTGGGTCTGAGAACAGTTGTGTGTCACTGCTCGTTACCCAACATGTACTGGAATATGGTAGTTTCGACTCCGTACCTTGCTTTGAGGGTATTTAATGCTAATCAGAACTGGCTGCTGTGAATATATATATATATATATATATTTTTTTTTTTGCAGTTCTAATAATCATAAAAGAGAAATAAATTTTTAATACAACACGTGGATTAATCTTCTATAAGTTTGCCGTGTAAAGGAATTTGGGATCGAACATCCTGGTAAAGTCAAATTCATGACCCAAATTTTAGATATTTTTTTTAAAGGTATTGTTACATGAGCGCTTGAGGGGCGTATCTCAGTTCATGAAGGATAGAAATAAAATAACTAAATATGATTTTTAATTTATTCACAGAGCTATTATTTACAGCATTACATTATCTGTCTCCGCTATTACTGTATTTATTCCTTTGTGAGCAATATTTAGTGTATATTTTAACTCTAATTGATGTCCTTCTTAATTTATCTGTTTGGTTACAGTCAATTAGATGATACTCTTCATTAACACAAGTTAACTCTGTCTGTCGCCACCATTTGCAATGTATTTCACCCACGCATCCAGTCCAATAGTCCAGCCTACCAGCAACACTCTTCACTGCTGTGATACTCACAGTCGCAGATTTCCCTTCCACTGGTCACTTCTCTCGCCGCTCGTCGTCTATCGCTGAAACTCAGCCACTCGTCAGCCGCTCAACAACTACTCCCGGCCCGGAACCCGTTGCACGGTTTATACTCGGCTGGCCTTGACCTGGAAAGTTCGATGCACCCCCGAGTTATGCTTAGAGAAACTAGCGCAGTAAACCTCCAGACAATTATTCGGATAAGCGCAGGAACTCAATACAACCAGGGTCGGCAGCGCGCGCCGCTAAAGGGATTATCGTATCGGCTCGCTTTTTGTCACGGATACGTGGTTCGCTCGCCTGTCGTTCAAAACATTCCATTGACTTGCCGTCGCCGCTATGAATTCATTTCTTTGGCCTTCACTTCCACTCCCTCGCGCGGGATGCGAGGCAGCGAGGGCGTAACAGTATTATTTTGCGTATTTTCCCACTTAAAATTTTTTTATTTGCAAGCCAAAAGGCACGAAGCAGGTAACTGAATGAAAACAGAAGTTTATCTCCAGTTGTGACACTTAAAAAATATCTTAGTTCTTGAAGACGAAAACACCAATAAATGTATTGTAATTTTAACCTAAGCATTGATTTAGAGCAATATTAATATTGATGGTGGGAATAATGAATAACAACATAGTGATAAAAATGCTTCGACAAAAATATGTATTTTTTTTTGTATGCCTATGTGGACTATAGCGTCCCTTTTTATTTTTAAATGAAGTCTTTGACAAGACGCAAAGTCATCGGAACAACTTTTCATAGTTCTCTCGTGTAAGGACTCCTAATCAATTTTTACATTAAAAATGTAAGTGTAGTTATGGGCAGATTAGCTTTTTAATTCGTTTCTAAAAATTATTTCAAAAGTCGTCAGTTAAGAGTATTTTGTACCTGGATATTTTTTGGGCATTCGTGACACAGGAGCGAGGGAGCAATAAGGGCGACACCGACCGGCGTAGCCATCGCCCCGGGCGCCTCTATGCGCAAGGTCATGAAATAATGTGCAGTGTTCCCGTTGTACCGCAGGAACTACGGCACTTTTAGCGGTGACCCCGCCATTTTATTAGTGCAAAGTCTGTAGCTAGGATCAGTACATGTCCCTATACTGGATTTCTGTGTTTCTGATAAGTAAATTTTGCGATAAGGCAGTTTCTTTAGCTATATCGGAGAGCTCGGAAATAGTGTTTATAAAGTACGTGGGTGTCTTGAAAGTAATCTTAGTACCTCGTCTCACGTCTTTTCGACGATCAGTACGTACGACGCACGTAAAGCAGTTCCATAAAAAAATTTTAAAAAAACCTGTAGGCCTATTTTAAGGACTCGACAACACAGATCAAGCTCCGGGTGCATACTCAGGCTGAAGATGAGATAGACCGTTTATTCGTCTTCTGCGCATGTACCCAACGTTGTCCTTCCCCGGAGGAACACAACTGTCAAGAGACACGTGGTCAACAGTGATGAACGAGTTTCGTTTGAATCTTAATTTTCAAAAGACAAGCTCTTTTATGTTAATATAATACTTTCACCAACTTGAATTTAATCTTATTGCATTCCAGATTGGTCAGAGCAAGTATACAAACATCTCAAAGATCTTGTTTAGTCAACAGTGTTCTAATCTCAATTCGAATCAACGCCGTTTTCGCTAGTCGTGTTGGCAGAAAAGCAGTTCAATGTTGGGACACGGAGACTGGTTGTGCTCAGCCAGCGAGATCGATCCATCTCAATTTTAGTCTATGGGTAACTAGTCCTCTCAACCTACAAAAAAAAAAAAAAGTAAAACTTATTGGACGTATAAACGGAATTTTTGAAAATTAATTTTTTTCCCCTTGGAAATAATGTAGGTAAATACTATACTAGCGATTTCTTCACACTTTATGTATCAAACCTATAAAAAATCACCACATGCACGACGGATTGGGTTGTTTTATATATAAATAAGCAATATTTAATTTATAATTTGTAATTAATATAACTACAGAGAAAATAAGTGTGTTGATAATGCCAAGTGAGAAATAGTTGCTTATTAAAAAAAAAATTATTAAACCGAGTGCTCACGTATGTGGTGCGTGGACATGTCGGTGTAATTTTCTACACTCGGTTANCCGGCGTAGCCATCGCCCCGGGCGCCTCTATGCGCAAGGTCATGAAATAATGTGCAGTGTTCCCGTTGTACCGCAGGAACTACGGCACTTTTAGCGGTGACCCCGCCATTTTATTAGTGCAAAGTCTGTAGCTAGGATCAGTACATGTCCCTATACTGGATTTCTGTGTTTCTGATAAGTAAATTTTGCGATAAGGCAGTTTCTTTAGCTATATCGGAGAGCTCGGAAATAGTGTTTATAAAGTACGTGGGTGTCTTGAAAGTAATCTTAGTACCTCGTCTCACGTCTTTTCGACGATCAGTACGTACGACGCACGTAAAGCAGTTCCATAAAAAAATTTTAAAAAAACCTGTAGGCCTATTTTAAGGACTCGACAACACAGATCAAGCTCCGGGTGCATACTCAGGCTGAAGATGAGATAGACCGTTTATTCGTCTTCTGCGCATGTACCCAACGTTGTCCTTCCCCGGAGGAACACAACTGTCAAGAGACACGTGGTCAACAGTGATGAACGAGTTTCGTTTGAATCTTAATTTTCAAAAGACAAGCTCTTTTATGTTAATATAATACTTTCACCAACTTGAATTTAATCTTATTGCATTCCAGATTGGTTNCAAAAGACAAGCTCTTTTATGTTAATATAATACTTTCACCAACTTGAATTTAATCTTATTGCATTCCAGATTGGTCAGAGCAAGTATACAAACATCTCAAAGCACTTTTTTAGTCAACAGTGTTCTGATCTCAAATCGAATCCACGTCGTTTTTGCTAGACGTGTTGGCAGAAAAGCAGTTCAATGTTGGGACACGGAGACTGGTTGTGCTCAGCCAGCGAAATCGATCTATCTCAATTTTAGTCTATGGGTAACTAGTTCTCTCAATCTAAAAAAAAAAAAAAAAAAAAAAAAAATGTAGAACTTATTGGACGTATAAACGGAATTTTTGAAAATTAATTTTTTTCCCCTTGGAAATAATGTAGGTAAATACTATAGTCTACTAGCGATTTCTTCACACTTTATGTATCAAACCTATAAGAAATCACTACATGCACGACGGATTGGGTTGTTTTATATATAAATAAGCAATATTTAATTTATAATTTGTAATTAATATAACTACAGAGAAAATAAGTGTGTTGATAATGCCAAGTGAGAAATAGTTGCTTATTAAAAAAAAAAAAATTATTAAACCGAGTGCTCACGTATGTGGTGCGTGGACATGTCGGTGTAATTTTCTACACTCGGTTAAGCTTTGTTTGCAGTGGAACTTTAGCAGGGCTTCAGGAAAGTTGGCCCGGAGCGTGGTCCTCTCGACGCGTTGCAGGGCGACGGGGCGCCGATATCGGGGCGCCATTTTAATTATCGGGCGGGAGACGGGGCCCGGCCCAACATGGCGGTGGCGGGTATGATTATCCCCGCGTGGCCCGATTGTCCATTACTATCATCAGCGGCGGCAACTACAGTGCGCGCGCAAACAAAGGGGACTGGCGGGGCGCCGAGGTCACTCACCTGACCACCCGTGAGAGTCCCCCAAGAGGGTGAGGTGCTGGAGGGGGAAGGCAGCTGGCTGGACGCAGAATATTCCAGAATGCAGAGGCGGAATAGCAGCGCGCATCCCGAAACTCCTCGGACGCACGTGCCGACCTTACAAGGCGGGACATCTGTCGACTGGCGTTTGGAGACAGACCCGGGCGCATGTCACTCAGATACAGTCGAAACAATACAGCACAAGATACAGTTCAAACCACTGTAGGGTCGTCCAGATTCTTTAATTGGCTAAAAAGAAAAAAAATGTTCTGGTTCGTGTTAACCCGTTTGCGCGCGAATCACGAAGGTTCGGCGTCGGGAGTTACTTAGTCCCGAGTGGCCTGGTCGAAGACGGACACGGCACCAGCAGCCACTGGAGGTATAACAACAGATGAGGTGTGTGTATAGTATTGAAGTCTACTGTGTGCTCCGATTTTTACGCGAAAAGTCACTGGCCCTAGTTATCAATTTATCGAGAACAACCTTTAACTAGAAGCACGTGAATTTTACAAGGAGACAGGCAAGACTTTAGTCACGTATACGATAGTGTTCGTGTCATGATTGGAGCGCAGTATGTGTGTTTTTTTTTACGCCCTAGGTAACACTTTAGCCAGTGGTAACACAACGGATTCGCATTCGGGAGGACCCGGGTTCGATTCCAGGTTCGGACGCCCTGATTCCGGTTTTCCACGGTTTTCCCGAAGTCACTCCAGGTGAATGCTGGAATGGTTCTATACCACAGTACTTGGCCGATTGCTGCCATGCTCTTTATTATTTCGTCTCTGATCTCGATATCGACGAGACATCAAACCCAACCCTACCTCCTTCGTATGGAGAATTTAATGCACGCTGGTGACAAAAGAATTCACTTTTTATATTTGTACGAAATAGCGCTCAACTTGTAGATATTATGTACCAGTACTATTTCCTCGCTTAAAAAAATCTTGGCAACCTCACTTATTTTTTGCACAATGAGAGGTAAAAATTACAATTATAGTGTTTTTGGAACGCACGAACAAAACAAACGAAAACATTTACAGGAAATTTAAAAAGGGAGATCGTGTCTTAATTCCTTTTAAGATTTGCCAAACAAAATCTGTTTTACAAAAAACTCATAAACCTCTACAAACCCAAAAGCATGCAAAAAAAATTCCTTATTTTGAGCAATTTTTTTAAAACTTCGAAAATATTTCATAGTGTGATTTAAAATATTTCTCGAAGTAACTCACGGTATATTATTTCAACGTGAATCATCTCGTTTATGTTTGTACGTCCCAAAAACCCTGGGATTGTGATTTTGACATGCTATTATTAGAGACCTGGAAAAATTCGCGAGTTCAACGACCTGCAGGCTGAACTCTACAGTCTTACGTACAAATATGCCGATGTCAGCTGCACATTGGACGTCTGCTGTCACAGTGGAAGGCAACGATTGGGCCAGCGTTCTCAAGGAGCTGTCAAACATCGTGTGGTCCAATGGCTGAAGTTATGTAAACACACTCGTGTTTTGAATTCTAGCTTGTCCCAAAATTAATCAGCGAATTTATCAGGTCTCTAGCTATTATGCATAGGGCCAGTGACTTTTCGCGTAAAAATCGGAGCGCACAGTAGACTTCAATACTATATACACACCTCAGGTGTTGTTATACCTCCATTGGCTGCTGGTGCCGTGTCCGTCTTTGACCAAGCCACTCAGGACTAAGTAACTCCGACGCTGAACCTTCGTGGTTCGTGCGCAAACTGTTAACACGGGCTAGAACATTTTTTTAGCCAATCAAAGAAACTGGACTACCCTACAGTGCTTTGGATTGTATCTTGTCTCGAAATATTTTCGCGAAATATTACTGCCCCTAATTATGCATAATACATGCGGTCTATGTTTTTAATCGGGAAAATAGTACTTGTAAGTAATGTCTACTACAAGATCGGCTGTATTTTGGGCAATTAAAAATAACGAGTATTTTCGTGACCAGCATCCTTAAGGAAAACTCACATCGAATGTCCCTCTACCTTACAGAACAAAAAAAAAAAAAAAAAAAAAAAAAANAAAAAAAAAAAAAAAAAAAAAAAAAAAAAAAAAAACGTTATGCACACCTAACAGCACTTTTATAGTTGTCTCGTAACTCAACGTTCATTATTAATAACTGACCTTATTGCACAAGAAACTCCGGGGTTTCTTTTCTCACATAATGAGCAGTGATGACAGACAGGCCAAGCGTGACGGCGTGGCCTGTAAAAAAAAAAAAAGACAAGCTGGTTTTCATGAAGTATGCACAAGCAATGATGTCATGGCAATTACTGACCGCTAAAACTCAACGCATCATCGACTGGTAATACATGAATGATGCTCCGCTGGACAATGTCATATTTATATCATCGTATTGCTTTTAATACTTTCATTGCAGCTAGTTTTTTTTTTTATGTATCTAGGGTCACCTGTTTTTTGTGGAAAAAAAATTCCCCGACTCGTTGTCCTCCAAAACACGTTAGTTGAGATCCGGTATCGCTGCTGGACGAGCTTAAACGCGCACGCACGCATATTGGTTGTCTGCCGAGCCAACCACAGGCGTCTGACTGGCCCAGTCTAGTACATAATGTCATCTTACACAAACCTGCAGCCAATATTCAGAGGAACTTGCAAATCTGCACGTAAGAAGCTGGAATCTAGTCTGTGGGTAAATATTTTCGCTAAGCACACGTGGCCCTAGATATAGCCAATATTGTCACTTTAACTTACACCTAGAACTGTTTAATGTTAAAACTTACACGATAAATAAAAAAAAACACACAATCAGAATGTTTGTGGTATTACAGTGAAGAGCCAAAAAAACTGGTACACCTGCCTAGTATCGAGTAGGCCCCCCGCGAGCACGCAGAAGTGCCGCAAGACGACGTGGCATTGTCTCTCGACTAATGTCTGAAGGTATGCAGGAGGCATTGAAATCTCCGCCAATTTGAGAAAGGGTTGCACGTCTGTCACGTTTAATGATTCTCGTCAGTCGTCGTTTGTCCCGTTCGTTCACGATCTTTTTCCAGGCCGCAGCGATGTCGAGGATGTGATGTTTTTACCGGATTCCCGATATTCACGGTACACTCGTGAAATGGTCGTACGCGAAAATCCAAATTTTATCGCTACCTCGGAGATGCTGTCCCATCTCTCGTGCGCCGACTATAACACCACGTTCAAACTCACTTAAATCTCGATAAACTGCCATTGTAGCAGCAGTAACCGATCTAGCTGCCGACCGCATCGCGTTACTCTGATTGGTTCCATACCTCTGATATTTGCATACGCACGCATATACCAGTTTTTTTTTTTTAGCTTTCCAGTGTACATTTATATTCACATACATTGGTGTTTCAATAAAGTTCGAGTAACTTTAATTAATGAATCCATTCAAGAATTTCGCTGGGGTATTCTAACAAAGTTTTGTAGATAGAGCCTGGCCATTGTTTGGGAGCGAGTTACACATTTCGTTACAAATAAAGCACTTAGAAACATGCGTGGGTAAATGCGCTGGGGGCCGTGGTGGTGTAGCGGTTAGACTACTCGTCTCCCATACAGACGAACCGGGTTCGATCCCCGGCGGAGTTGCTCCTGGATTTTCGCACCTGAGGAATCGTGCCGGGGGGTTTTCGGCGGGGTTTTCTCTGGGATCTTCCGTTTCCCCCGCCCTTACATTCCAGCGCTGCTCCATACTCACCTCGTTTCACCCTATCGTCTCTCAGGACCTCTATGTCAAACGGGATCCGCCGGCCTGCCTGGCGCTTGAACTGCGTTCGAGAATGTTTGAAACCCTGGTTTTCCGACGAAACTATTAAACGTAACGCCAGCAAGTTTACCTACAGGTACCTACCTAATGGTAGGCCTGCTTCAAAGTTACCACGCATGCTGTAAATATTATTTCGGAGCCCGCCAATCTAGTTAAAAACTGCTTTTTCACACTGCTGTATCTTAAAACACACTAGCCGGACACGAGCCAAACTACGATAGGAGCCTGTGTTGAACTTTGCTACAGGTATTTCTTCGATACATTGATAGGGTCACTGCTGAAAGGTGCACGCACCACTACGAGAACACTGCACGCCAGTTCAGAGCCTTGCGCTTAGCGGCGATGGCGTACTTGATGCGCGTGGCAGTGTCGCCCTTATCGCTCCCGTCGCTTCTCTGCCTAAACGTGAGAAAAAGTTCCAGGTAGACGGGGGCCTTAACACGTGTAGCTCCCGCGCTTACCGGACAAAGAAAGGAGACGACGACGCCGGCAGGTGGGACCTCGGACCCTCACCGACATCTGCGGCGCAACGACGAAGCACAAGATGCTCGCAAGGGCGATGACGCCACGTGGTGAGGAAGCCGCGGCCTGCTATCGCCTCCACGACGTGCGGTCGCCCTCCGACCGCACCGACACTTCCGCCGGACCCCCTGCACGCGTGGCGACATCCACCGACCTCCGTGTCACGGAGGGACGTGACTCCTTCCGAGACGTTCCAACACCCTCCAGCGGCGAGGGGCCGCGGTGGCCGAGCGGCCAACCTGCAAGCTGGAGTCGTGCCGGACGATGCCGCTGGTCGGCGGGTTTTCTCGGGGATGTCTCGTTCACCCCCATCCCCTCATTCCGGCGCTGCTCCATCCTCACCTAGATCACCCTCGTCGGCTCTCAATAACTCGTTGTTAAGAGCCGCCCTAAATCTCTTCACTCTTCACCACATTCGGCACGGTCGGAGACGTGCGAAATTAGCTTTATTTTTCTGTGACAGGGTGGACTCCACTGACTGGCTTATAAATAGGGCCAGTGACTTTTCGCGTAAAAATCGGAGCGCACAGTAGACTTCAATACTACATACACACCTCAGCTGTTGTTATACCTCCATTGGCTGCTGGTGCCGTGTCCGTCTTTGACCAAGCCACTCGGGACTAAGTAACTCCGACAATGAACCTTCGTGATTCGTGCGCAAACAGTTAACACGGGTCAGAACAATTTTTAGCCAATCAAAGAAGCTGGACGACCCTGCAGTGCTTTGGACAGTATCTTGTCTCGAAATCTTTTTGCGAAATATCACTGCCCCTACTTATAAGCAAGTGAGAACCACCCGTGGTTCCATTTGCTGTTGCACTTTAATCAACGTCACCTACCTGTCTGACCACTTTCAAGGAAGGGAGATTAGCCACTCTATCGCTGATCTTATATTATTGCTGACGTCATATCAAGAAGCCCTAGAGTGTCATGGAAATCTAGAAAAAAAAATNCTATCGCTGATCTTATATTATTGCTGACGTCATATCAAGAAGCCCTAGAGTGTCATGGAAATCTAGAAAAAAAAAATATTTGGTTCTTAAACGGCCTTGATGTCCTCCGCTCATTCTAAAGGTGGCAGTGCGCTGATTGGCTCNAAAAAAAAATATTTGGTTCTTAAACGGCCTTGATGTCCTCCGCTCATTCTAAAGGTGGCAGTGCGCTGATTGGCTCTTGCCTTCGTGAAAACCCATTATTTTGTTCGAGTGGGCGTTACGGAATTCGACCGCTCTAGCACTAATTGTCTACCATTAGTCCAGGTAGCCTGCAGGGCGTGGCAAATTAACCGTAATTCCGTTACACAAATGAAACTGTTGTATAACTTTCGTGACACACATCCTTTCACCGAATTAGGCAGCGAAATGATAGGGTCCGTACTGGCGGGCAACGCTGCCGACAGAGTAATGGCTTGCGAACAGCTAGTGATTTGCCGAAGGATGTATTTCCGATGTGTTGTGTACACACCGAAAGCATTCCTTTTGTTATTGGCTTATCGCCTGCGTGAGATGCGCGTTTGAACTATTCACATTTAAGACTACGGAAACACCAAACATCCGTGATTCTTGCACAGATACACTCTAAAATATTGTATTCGAAGAAGTTTTCTGTGCTGCAGAGAAACCCATTTATTCGAGGCTGTTTTGTTTACTGTAACACAATAATTATTTAATTCGGGCTGCCGATGTAATATTAGATAGCCTGAATTTAACGGAGTTGAATGTAGTTTGCTGTAACATTACGACGTCCGCGTTCTTTGAAGACACGTGCGAAGAAACATTACTTAGCCAGCAGTTTTCCACGAGGTTCTCTGCAACTTAACATTAAGTGTTACACGCAAATGAGCAGGATGGATTGCATACTATTCTACGTACGAAGGAATCTGGTTGGGGAATTTTCAACTCGGCACTGTGATTGGCAGAGAGCCNGGATTGCATACTATTCTACGTACGAAGGAATCTGGTTGGGGAATTTTCAACTCGGCACTGTGATTGGCAGAGAGCCTGCCAGTAATTAACATTGTGCAGTTTATATCAAGCGTGTCCGGTGTTGTGTGAATCCGCAGGACAGTTGTTAACGCGAATAAACATACTTACAGAACTGGTGACCATGGAGTCGTGAATACGGGTATTTTAAGTGTTAAATATTGCGTGATAAAATAACGAGGTTTTTTTTTTTTTTTTTTTTAAATCGAAGGTTGACAGTCATGCCTGTCTGTAGGCGAGCCCCAGCTTATGAAATACGCTCCCTTTCACACAGGCACGCACTTATGCGATGTATGTGGGCTGGAACTTTTACTGTCCTCGCATTTCAAACGGCGAGCTGTGTCAAGGACGTAGCGGTGTCCCAACGTGCTTGTAGTTCTCCGACTCGCCGCTGCAGCCGCGCGGAGCCACGGGTCGCATACCAGCATACCACACGCGGAAACTTCGCGTTGTAAAACGGCATACGCTGTTCACGGACACTAAGCACTTTCGTCTTCACCTAATTATTCAGTAATTCTTCGTTTTCTTGTAATCATTTCAGTTTCAGAGGTATCATTGGTACAGCGCCGAGTATTTCGCGACTTGAGTTGGCGGCAAGCTAGGTTGGACAGCCGTCTATACACTAGAGACATTATACTGTTTGCTCATTGGTTGCTGTGATCAAGTGAGGCCTCTGTACAGGACTGCTAAACACTCACTCACACTACTGCTTCCTGCTTATTACTGGCTCACGATGTGTCTAAAGAACTGTCGTCCAATCACAACAGTAGGAGAAAATAATTATTTGGAGTCTATCTAAACCTCCGAATGAAATCGCGAAATACTCTGGGCTCTAATTATTGGAAATATCTGATCATAGGTAAGGGCAGTGATATTTCGTGAAAAGATTTCGAGACAAGATACAGTGCAAAGCACTGTAGGGTCGTCCAGCTTCTTTGATTGGCTAAAAAATGTTCTGGCCGGTGTTAACCGTTTGCACACGAATGACGAAGGTTCAGTGTCGGAGTTACTTAGTCCTGAGTGGCTTGGTCAAAGACGGACACGGCACCAGCAGCCAATGGAGGTATAACAACAGCTGAGGTGTGTATGTAGTATTGAAGTCTACTGTGTGCTCCGATTTTTACGCGAAAAGTCACTGGCCCTAATTATGGCTATTCGTAGCCGATTTACCGAGCTCATGTGACCCGGCTCGCTGTCCTTCAGGTTTTGGCAACTCCTCTGCGGCCAGGTACGCTCGTGTCAAAGAATACCGGCAAGGTGTTTCGCTTCTGTGCGATAAGCCTCCCTTGCGGCTACGCCAATCAGATCCCCCGCCGACGACGTGGGATATACTTATTCTTGTCACGCGCCGGGCCGTCGACCGGGGCTGGTACAAGACCGGCCGGCTGCCCGGAGCCTGATCACCATCTTGTCTCACTGTCCAGGCAAGTCCCCCCCCCCCTCCGTGTCACCTTACCCCCTGACCATGTTTTTCCACTCTCGCTGCAAATAAATGTGCTACCACTCTACAAAAATTATGCTACTTTGTTAAAAATGCATGTAACATTTAAGACAAAAGACATTACTTTTGTCATTAATAAAAAACCTGAAAACATGTACTTTTAAATTAATACGTAATGTACCTTAACTATGACACTGAAGTAATAATAATTTTAAATAACAACCTAGTTTAAATTCACGTTTCTCTCATAATATTTTTATACATACATGCACCATAATTAGAGACCGGAAAAATCCGCGAGTTCATTGTACCTTTAGGCTAGGCTCCATATTTGTTTGCACACTCAAGGAGATATCAACTGTTCATTGGCTGCCTGCTTTCGCAGTGAGAGGTCGTGATTGGGACTGCATTTTGTTGCCTGTTTACTATTGGCTCACAGTCCTGGAGGAGGTGTCAAATAGGTCGTGAGCCAATTGCAGAAGTAACGCTAAGGTACATGTGTTTCAATTCTAGCTTGTCCTGAAATGAATCCACGAATTTTTCAGGTCTCTAATCATAATATTTTAATATTTTTAAATAATATTTTATTGTTACGCAAAAAGCGTCATCTTCTGTATCTCTATTGTCAGGAGAAGCAGGTCCCGTTTCAGAAGTTAAGGTGCTGGCACTGGGATTCAAGGATGCCTTTATAGTGTCACCCATCATCCCTTTGCTAGAAGTGAAGCCTGTTAAGCATTCAGCCTTCTTCTTGGCATGCCATGCTGCAAGTGTCCAACTATTTGTGGAAGTGGTAATGCGGTTGGGCTATAAACAAAAAAGTCGAGAAGTAACCGTGAATGGACATTCACGGTTACTTCTCGACTTTTCTGAAGCCCTGCTAAAAATTTATACTTTCAGACTATTCTTCCGCCTCGTGCAAACAAAGCTTAACCGAGTCTAGGAAAATTACACCAATCGTGGGCACTCAGTGTAATAATATTTCGCTTAAGAACTATTTCTTACTAGCCATTACAAAAATACATATTTTCTCACTGTTTTAAATCGTATTGATTATAATTAAGTTTTAATTTATAACTAAAATATAAGTAAAAGTTCAATATAACCAAAAATAAACTGTTTTAATGTTAACAGAAGAATTAAACGCTTGTGATATATGACATATTAAGGAAACAATGGAACGTTTGATTTGAAAAGGGCGAAGAAGCAACGAATATACTATACCATGCTACTTTCACGTAACTGCCTTCATATGCTATATGCCACAGCAAATCCAAATCGTGCTGCATGTAGCATAATAATGCTACGCTTGGCAACACCGCCTTCGCTGCGTGCCCGGGGAGCGAGGGACGTGATTGGCCATTCCCGGGAGCTGGGAGGCGCGCGTCGCGACGGAGAGCATTCGCCGCTCGCGCTACACCACCCTGCACCGCCCGCGTTCGAGCCGCCCTACCCGTCTTGCACTACACAGAACTTGAGACGCGCTGGACCAGATGTTCGTCTCCTCCAACGTGTCCCACCACATTCGGCGGGGCCGCGGTGGCCGAGTCGAGTGGGTAGATCTGAGCGGTTACGTAACATCGAGGTCTTGAGGACGGGAGAGGGCGAAGCGAGGCGAGTGTGGAACAGCGTCGGAATGCAAGGACGGGGGAAACGAGAGATCTCCGAGAAAACCCGCCGACAAGCGGCATCGTCCGGCGCGATTTCCACTTGCGAAAACCCTGCAGTGACCCCGCCGGGAATCGAACCCGGTTCGCGTATGTGGGAGGCGAGTATCTGGGGTCTGAGCATATGATAGGTAATACACACTGGAAAATAACCAACATTTTCTGATCCATCGTATACCTAAAATGACTGTATCTTCTTTATTCTTTTGTTATTTGGACTATGTATTTTGACTTGCCTGAAGTCTCTGTGGACCAGTTACAAACGGTCCGTATTATAATATCAGAATTCCCATAGGCCCTGAGAAATGGCTAAGTATCTACATATGCACACAAACAAAGAAATATTTCAGACGTGTGCACAGTACGTTTCAATCCAATAAACAGACTACGTTTCCCGCGAAAAAAAGCATCATATTTAATTTAGGGGCACCTGTTTTTCGTGAGAAGTTTTCTAGACAAGTTGTGTTCCAAAACACTTTGGTTCATAATCACTTTCGTGATTGTATCATTTGAATTGTTACGCGTCTTACCTGTTTGCCAGCGAATCACGGACGTTGGGTATCGGATAAACTTAATTCTGATTGGCTCACTCATGTAACAGACTCTCCTCACACAATGACAAGCGGCCAGTTGCCAAAGGAAAGCTGCAGGTGTGCACAAAGGTAAAGACCTGAAAAATTCGCGAGTTCAATGACCTGCAGGCTAGGCTCTACAGTCTTATGTACAAGTATGCCGATATCAACAGCGCATCGGTTGTCTGTTGTCACAGTAGAAGGCGACAATTGGGACACCGTTCCCCAGCTGGTGTCAAACACCGTGTGAACAAATGGCTTAAGTTATATAAACGCACGTGTTTTGAATTCTAGCTCGTCCCAAAACGAATCCACGGATTCTTCAAGTCTATACACATAGGATATTGAAGTCTAGCATACACGTAAATCTTTTTGGGAAAGTAGATGGCCCTACTTTAATTATATAAATGGGCTGAACACACACTAAGCGGAAAGCCATTCGCCAATCGGCGCCTGGTAACTTGCTCGCCAGTCGGTAGCCCAGCCAACAGGGAACGTTTCGCGACACGCAGTAGCCAATCAGAGACAGGGCTTCGGCGCAGCCCACACTGCGCTGTTACACTTATGTATTACCCACCTACTCTGCGGCTCGATCGCGCGAAGCTTCGCCTTCTCGGAGTTGACAGCCCGCACCAGGTGTCGGAACGAAGACGTGCCTACAAGAGAGAGAGAGAGAGAGAAAGAGAGAGAGAGACGTCGTGACAATGCGTGCTACGCAAGTGCGAATGGGACGCCATATCTGCACGCGCCCCTTCAACCTCATGCCGAAGCGCTCATAAACACGACTATAGCAAGGTGCGTGATCGCCATCACAAATCGAGTCTTAGCCGAGCTTAGCCGAGAGCGCGCTCAGGCAAAACTTGTCCCTTTGGCGTACGCCGCGACTAACTTTATAGAGGCGAAAAGAATAATATATAAAAAAACTTGACTTTAGGATGTTGTAGTTTAGCATATTACAAAGCTTCTATGTATAATGAACGTGTGTTTCGTCGCTGAAATCACATTAAGGTCACTCCTACCTGTCGCTTGAAGTGCGTCGAAGAGTGTTTTAAATCCGCGTTTTTTTTTTGCGAAACCATTAAACGTGTTTCCATCAGGCTTATACTGATGTACGAGAAGAAAGCAGACTTCAGAAGACGTACGTGTAATATTCTCCAATGCTATTTCCGAGTCTTCCTATAGCAAAAAAAAAAAAAAAAAACGGCATTTCTCACAGTGCTGTATCTCATGATATACTGGTACGAAACATGCGAAACTATTATAATTAGGGCCAGTGACTTTCCGCGTAAAAATCGGAGCACACAGTAGACTTCAATACTATATACACACCTCAGCAGTTGTTATACCTCCATTGGCTGCTGGTGCCGTGTCCGTCTTTGACCAAGCCACTCAGGACTAAGTAACTCCGACACTGAACATTCGTGATTCGTGCGCAAACGGTTAACACGGAACAGAAAAATTTTTTAGCCAATCAAAAAAGCTGGACGACCGTACAGTGCTTTGGGCTGTATCTTGTCTCGAAATCTTATCGCGAAATGTCACTGCCCCTAATTATAATAGAGACCTGCATTGAACGTTTCTTCAGTTTTTCCAGAAATAAAGTAATAGTCGCATAGGAATACGCAGCACGGCGAGAACGCTGCACGCCAGTTCAGAGCTTTGCGCTTAGGAGCGATGGGGCACTAGGTAGGCGTGTCACTGTCGCCCTTATCGCTCGCCGGTTTCTGAGACTCAAGCACGCTAAAAAATCTCCAAGTAGGCGGCGCCTTTAAAATGGTCAGTCTCAGAGACTCGTGAACATGTGAACAAAAGTTACCGCCACACCTGCTCTATTCTTCGTCATTGCCCGGTGGGTGTTCTCCGGGTACTCCCGTTTCTCCCACGCCGTTGACGTTCCACCCCCTTCTCCGACCACACCACGTTCCACCTCCACCGGTGCCGAATACCTCAGCAGTTGTGAAGTCCGCACAAATCACGCTCGCAAGGTCACCGTGACGCGGTACATCGGCACGGCTTTGTTCAGAGGTAACCCCCCGAGACAATGAAGAACGTGTCGATAGATCACTCCGCTGTTAGAGCGGGCAGTACGAGGCTCTCTCTCACCTTGGCGGGGCTCTCGTCGTGGCTGACAGTGACTTAGCAGACCATTCATTACCACCGGGGCGGCGTCCGCTCGGCTTACCGCGACCCCGAGCACGCCACGAAGACACGTGACCCGAATATCAACCAAGCACGGCGCGAATTAAGGCTCGGCTTCGCCCCTGTTGCGCGAATTCTTCGTTTTCGTTTCGTAATCTCGGATTCAGAGTAATTACTGACGACGTACGATCATAGAAAATTTACATTTCAAGACTTGTTCAATCATTTCGTGCCTAATTCTAATTGTGTGTTATCCTCTAGTTGTAAAATGTCAGGAACATATTTATATATTATTAGGGCCAGTGATTTTCGCGTAAAAATCGGAGCACACGGTAGACTTCAATACTACATACACACCTCAGCAGTTGTTACACCTCCATTGGCTGCTGGTGCCGCGTCCGTCTTTGACCAAGCCACTCGGGACTAAGTAACTCCGACACNACACCTCCATTGGCTGCTGGTGCCGCGTCCGTCTTTGACCAAGCCACTCGGGACTAAGTAACTCCGACACTGAACATTCAGTATTCGTGCGCAAACGGTTAACAGGGGCCAGAACATTTTTTTTTTAGCCAATCGAAGAAGCTGGACGACCCTACAGTGCTTTGGACTGTATATTGTCTCGAAATCTTTTCGCAAAATATCACTGCCCCTGAGCATTAGTATTCATAGCGTACTTCAGTTTCGACTGGCAAACCACAGTACGAACATCGAGGAGGGAAATATATTGCAAGGGGACTCCTACAGCGGAACGCAAACGGGACCTGTTTTTTTTTTTTCGGTTGGTGGCAAGCAAGCAGGCAGGCAGGCAACCTAGGCTCTCGTAAACTCGCCTTGATTCAATCTGCCGCGGTCGGGGGCGCCATGTTGCGAGTGGCAGCATGATGTAGTGTATACTAATAGGAAGTGTAAGGGCCGGGCTATCTGATGCTTGCGAAACTGAGGTTACGCACAGCGCGGCCGTGGAAGCATTTTAACCCGGGTTCTTGTCCCTCCCATTCGTCGGGCTATAAACCATTGTGCGTCCCCCTCCCCCTCCGCCAAACGATACTAGATCGATAGTATCGATACTTCATGAATGTTAATCAGCGGCAACAGTTAAATATAGTGGTTGCGACCGCGGCTCCCGGCAGGAACCCGTTCTCGGCGTTTGATCTCGGTGAGGCCAGGCAATGTGTCTTCTTACTATTTTGTCTACCTTTCTTCTTCATTTTTCCTCGCGTGTTAAACAAATTTATTTCGAGGGAATGAGCCTGTGAGATGGCTTCCTTGGCGGCAACTGGACCGGCTACTAATGTTCGTGGTTACTATAACAGAGCATTTTTGAAAGCCCTGCTTAGGGTCTACTTTTACTTGCTCCTTTTGTATTCTTTCGCCATATGTAAAACTAACATTGCCATGGGCCTGATCATTATGTCCATGCAGCATCCAGTGAAAGCGTATAATTAGGGGCAGTGATATTTCGCGAAAAGATTTCGAGACAAGATACAGTCCAAAGCACTGTAGGATCGTCCAGCTTCTTTGATAGGCTAAAAAAAAATGTTCTGGCCCGTGTTAACCGTTTGCGCACGAATCACGAAGGTTCAGTGTCGGAGTTACTTAGTCCTGAGTGGCTTGGTCGAAGACGGACACGGCATCAGCATCCAATGGAGGTGCAACAGCAGCTGAGGTGTGTATATAATGTTGAAGTCTACTGTATGCTCCGATTTTTACGCGAAAAGTCACTGACCCTGCTGATCACTAGTGCCACTAGTCTAGCAGTCTACAGCACCGGTCAAAAAATGCCTTAATGTGCAACATTTAGAGAACTGCCTACGGTGGGTATGAAAGGGTTAAAAAAGGAATACCAAATTCAGTGGCCGTAAAGTTTAAATGCCGCACTCGTCAAAATATGCCAGCCTACCTACAAGAACCTGCGTACCAGTGTTAGTAAAGTATGTATGGATCTATAAAGAGTGATGTTTCTTTTTGTTTCAGAAGTTTTAACTTTAAAGTAAACAAGCTGTCCCGTGCTTGCGATTACCTAACCAATTTTGAAATCGAAATCTCAAAAAAACTAATTCCTGCCTGCGAATGCAAACCGTAAAAACTGACTGGCGTATCACAGTCAAAGAACACGTTAAGTACACAGAGGTAAAATGGCGAGCCGGTTTATTTGATGTGTGCGTACCCACTCCGCTGATTGACTGCGCGAGGCTCCGAGAACTGGTCTTGTTCGTGATTGGCTACTGCGTGCCGCGGTAGATTCCCTATTACAGTCCAATCACGGTTACTTCCAACTTTTTTGAAGCCCTACTGAAGTTTTACTTTCAGGCTATTATTCCGCCTCGTGCGAATAAAGCTTAAATGAGGGTGGAAAATCACTTCAAAGGAACAACGCACCGTATTTGTGAGCAAGCAATTTAATAACAATTTGTATGAGTACTATTTCTTACTAGGCACTATCAACATACATATTTTCTATAAATGAAATGTTGCAATTTATAAATACAAATAAATAGGGGCAGTGATATTTCGTGAAAAGATTTCGAAACAAGATACACTCCAAAACACTGTAGGGTCGTCCAGCTTCTTCGATTGGCTAAAAAAATGTTCTGGCTCGTGTTAAACGTTTGCGTACGAATCACGAAGGTTCAGTTTTGAAGTAACTTAATCCTTAGTGACTTGGTCAAAGACGGACACGGCACCAGCAGCCAATGGAGGTGTAACAACAGCCGAGGTGTGTATATAGTATTGAAGTCTACTGTGTGCTCCGATTTTTACGCGAAAAGTCACTGGCCCTACAAATAAACTATAGGTCCAATTTAACCAAAAATAAAATACTTTTATGTTAACACAAGTATTACACGCTCGTTATAGTGAGGAAATAACCAAACATGCCATGCATGGTGTGGTTTTTCAAAGGTTTGATTCATAAAGTGTGAAGATGCTGCGAATAGGTTATAGTTGATCTGCCAGCTGGGCGAGAACTTCGTCGGCTGCTGATTGGCGAACGGCGTTCCGGCATACCGCTGGCCAGTAAGGCCATTTTCCTGGCATGCGCGGGTCTGATGATCGCCGTACGAGTGTTCCACGTCTGCCGCTCGACTCCTTTACTGTCGGACCGCTAGGGCCCCAAGACTGGAATTTCACTGTGAAGAAATTGTAAGGTATGGAAATGGACCTCGTGGGGGTTAGGGGGGTGCATCGGTCCACCCTGCCAGGAGAACCCACAAGTGTCACGGAAAAGGAAGGAGTAGCACGGGCTGACCTTGGCAATGTTAGAGGTTCCCTTTAGTTTGGGACCACCCGGGGTGCGATTCGCACCCTTAGAGGACAATTAACGGTTCGCATGAGTATGAGGGGGGAGGGAGAGGAAACGCCCGCTAGATCACATTGAGGATGGACTCGTGCGAGCATCATCATGATAAATAGAACTGTGTGAACTGGCCGTTCTCTCCCCCCNTAGTCTGGAAGGGGAGAACAACATGATAAAGCCGGAGGGACGGTGGATACCCTTATAGCACGCAGACATCCAAAAAAATATCTGACGGATGTCACTCTTTGACATCCAGGATATCCAAGAAACATCCAAGAGTCGCAAAGTTACTTTCAAAAGACCACCAAAAGATATCCAAATGTCCGACCAGTATCTAAAAAGTGATACAGATATTTTGGATATCCTATATACATCTTTATATGTCGCCACATCCCCTTACGTAATAGCCGTTTGTGGTTTTGTAATATCTAATGGATATCCAGTAAGTGGTACAAATTGTTATCTACTACTGGATATCTAACGAATGTACATTAGAGATACACTGTTAGGACTTCGATGACTTGTAGATATTGTGGATTTAATTAGGATATCCGGTGGATATCTTGTGCTATATCTGCAGTGGGCATTTCAATAACTATGGAACGGTAACGCTGAAGGGGATCGGTACTGAAATATTTCAGCCATACGCCTAGTGGGGCGGAAGTGGATGGAATTCTCGCGCTGGGTGCGGGGCAGACAAATGGGTTTCTATGTTTCTCGAATGAGGGGGGAGGGGGAGAATTGCATACATGGAACCTCCATGAGACTTGTTGGAGTAGTTATAGTCCAAATAACATAAGATAAACTGAATTCTACAAAAAAATTAAGATCCCGAAGTATACTTCTTTATATATAGCGTGCGTCGCAACTCTAGTTATGGCTTACGAGTCGGGGACTGGAGCAATTCCGGCTTCTTGTTGTTGTTGTATTCTTGAAAGTATACTGTGGCATGGTAATGTTGGCAGCGAATCATAAATTACTGTATTTCTTGTTCTCCCNCCTTCAACGGTGAACTTCTGGTCAATTTCACAGAACACTCAGTGATTTCAAAGAATCATTTCGCTTAACTCAACTGAAAACAAAGTATCCAAATTACCCGCCGTAATGATTCAGTATTGTTTCAGGAGTCGCATGTGGAAGAGTTTCTGCGTCTAAAACTGTCTCTGGATTTTGCGCCTGGTGACTTCAATGCTCGTATAAGAAAGGGCTTAATTATATGTTTTTCTTATCTAATTTTGTCCCATTTATACCTTTTCCACTCAAGAAGATTTCATAACACAGTGCAATATCTAACGCAGAAATGTCGCATCAAATTTCGTTACCCGGTATGTTAACGACCGGGTTTCAATATGGCGCTAGATGAAAGGGGGAAAAAAAAAATTACTTATGTTTCTATCACGAACAGCTCCACGCAGATGCATAATATACCCGTCACTCAATCACGTTTTAACCAAGACTAGAGGGCTTTGCATCACAATATTAAGCACTTTTCTCTACTCACTAACCATTATCATAAGAACTTCTGACCGAAATTACATTACTAAGTTACTTAATTTTTGTTTTCATTTTAAGATACTAGTCATTAATCCTGGGGTAAATAAATAATCATTTCTTTTAAGTTCTCTGCTCACCTACAGCGGCTCTAAAGGTGTAAAATTATTTAAGGAACTATGCCGTTGAATCAAAATATTTTACATGCAGTATCTTGTGAAATGAGCAAGCATCTGGCGAATTGTTTTAAAATGCAAATATTATAAGATGCTTACAACAAATATCATTGTAGTTCAGGAGGAAAATACAGAAGACACAAATAGTATAACTCAGCTTTGATTAATTTGTATTAGGCATGACAATAATTATGCACAAATATTACAATATAGCTAAAGAAGGTCAAATAAACCTGAAAGTTATTAGTTAAAGGGGGGAAAAAAATCTGTGCCAAGTTTTAATAACATGTGTGGAATCCTAGTGCATGCAATTAATTTTGTCATTCTGAATGAAGGAAGCAGTTGTGTACATAATTGATTCTGCCAAGAGTTTTATTGACAGGTGCTGGTGAAAATTTGCCACGAAATATTTAGGTTCCGTACACCGTACCACACCTGTGAAAGCTATTAAAACAACACCGTGATTATGTAGAGAGCTGGCGCGAGAACCTTCCTCCCCTCCCTCATCCAAAGATGCTCTGGATTCTGTGTCATTTCCGTGCCGTACAGCCAGTCATCTGCATTCTAAGTAATTGCAAGTAGACGCGTACTTCAAATAGCAGAGTAAACGCCTGTCGCACAAGTCTGTTATATTGCGATACACATTACAATACTTAGCGCCTACTAAACGTATCTCGACAACTGCTTTCTTGCATTTTGCCGAGTCCCTTATTTCCCATCACACGTGGCTGTTAATGCATCGCAGTTTTAAGAAAACATATAGATAGGGCCAGTGACTTTTCGCGTAAAAATCTGAGCGCACAGTAGACTTCAATACTATATACACACCTCAGCTGTTGTTATACCTCCATTGGCTGCTGGGGGCCGTGTCCGTCTTTGACCAAGCCACTCGGGACTAAGTAACTCCGACACTGAACCTTCGTGATTCGTGCGCAAACGGTTAACACGAGCCAAAACATTTTTTTGCCAATCGAAGAAGCTGGACGACCCTACAGTGCTTTGGACCGTATCTTGTGTCGAAATCTTTTCGCGAAATATCACTGCCCCTACATATCTATGTTTATGCATTTTCTTACAGCTGCCATGGAAAAGTGTTGAAATACATGGCCTGAGGAGTGAGTGAGTGAGTGAAGAGATTTGGGTGGCTCTTAACATCTAGGTCTTGAGAGCCGATAAAGAGCGAAGCTAGTTGAGTATAGAGCAGCGTCGGAATGCATGGGCGGGGGGGAAACGGGAGATCCCCGGGGAAAACCCGCTTACCAACGGCATAGTCTGGCACGATTCCCACATGAGAAAATCCGGGATGCGATCCCGCCGGGAATCGAACTCGGTTCGCCTTGGCGGGAGGCGAGTAGTCTAACCACTACACCACTGCGGACCCTCGGGTGGGGTCCAAACTCTGTTGTTCGCCCCGAGGAACCTCTGGGCGGCCCCTGCAGGTAAGATCATCGGTTACCAAGCTTCGCGGTGTGCAGTACAGACCAGGAATTACCTACACGTGCGTAATTTACACAATTGTGCACACCGGGTCTGGACGTGTCGAAACAACATCTTCAACCCGTTAACGCAAACNTTTGAACACGAGAACAAAAATCTATCAATTTTCCAGTCACTTACAATTTTTTTTTTTACAATAGTTTTGTTTGTAACTATATGATAATATTGTATTTTACAGATTTTCACAACCTTAAAATTATTTTTTATTATGTATTACGTATTACATAGCACCTCATTTTGTTTCTTTCTTCCGTCCAATCGTTGCGACAATGCTGAGGAGATGCACACATCGTAAGATAATTTCCCCGTCCATGTATAGGATTTTCCACTCCCACGTAAGTGAATTTTACTCTAGAGTGCGATAATTATATCGTGCGTGTACAGAAAAATATGTTTCCCAAACAAGTTTGAAAATATTACCTTACTATTTTCATCAAAGAATTTTCCCAATATTTTTTACAGTGTAACCTCAGACAAAGAGATTAAGTCGTCTCACACTGGAAAATGTAACACAGGATTCGGCCCTTGTTTTCGTGCTGGTTTGTTATTGACACAGAGTCGCACAGAGACTAGATAAAGTCTTGTAAACCGTGGTTCATCTTAAAAATTACCTGAGACTTACAAGTGTTTCCAGCCAGGCATGTTGGAGAATGAACACGCGAATTTTTTTCAGTTCTACATCACGGCACGTCTAGTCACCGCGTTCGCTCAAATTTTTACCGCTCAGTCGTGTTCCACAACTATCGTGCGTTTCTGGGCGAAAATGTATTAACGTTTACTGTTTCAGAGATAATAGTACTAAGTACGTTGGACACGCACGCGTAGTTGGCCTAGTTTACTATCTGGCAAACCTTCAGCCGTGTCGGCTTGCGGCCTTCTGAGCCGGTTTTTCCAGTGCCTGTCCCCTCTCGGCCCCTCGGCCCAAATGCATCACGGTGCTGTCCTTTCTTAAAACGCGGGAAGGAAATGTTCGTTCAATTTCTTTCGTTTTCTGCAGCGTATACCAGTTCAGTTGAGTTGAGTTGAGAGATTTAAGAGACTCTTAACAACGAGGTCTTGAGAGCCGATGAGGGTGAAATGAGGTGAGAATGGAGCAGCGTCGGAATGGAATGCAATGGCGGGGGAAACTTGAGATCCCAGGGAAAACCCGCCTACCAGCGGCATCGTCCGGCACGATCCCCACCTGCGAAAATCGGGGAGTGACCCGGCCGGGGATTGAATCCGGTTCGCCTTGGTGGGAAACGAGCAGGCTGAACGCTCAGCCACCGCGGCCCCGCATTCGTTGGAGAACGGCATTCCATGTTGCGACATTAGTCACGTGTACCAGTTTTTTTTTTGGGCTCTTCAGTATATATTTTAAGGAAAAAGGCGATAGTACAAGTGGACAAGTGCAAGTAAATTAATATTTTAGTCAATAGTGTACGTGTTTATTGTCATGTTGCAATGTGTGTTTCTTGCGAATTTCCTTTTTACATTTTAACAAACAAATTTTTGTTTGCAGGTACGCAACCTTTTGGATGTACTGATATCTTCCAGTAAGTGAGTAGCACACTCATCTATTTCTGTGTAGCATTTCTTCTAGGCGTATCTTTCGTAAAATACTTTTATTGTTGTAGATGTAGTTATGTTGCTAATTTCGAGGAATCTTTTCATTTAAACTATGTTAAAGCGGTAGTAAAAACTAATTTTTATTATTTCAAACTCAGTGTATGCTGCCAAAAATTATGCATGTACTAATTTACGTTAATATAAAATCTTGCGTGTACCAGTGAAAACTCATATACGCTGCGTTCGAAAAAACGTTACTCTGCGAGTAAAGCTTACTATTCAGCTGTTCCAAAACTCTCTGAATAAAACGTTTGCTCACCATTATATGTGCCCAAGAATAAGGACTCCAAACAACTTTTCGGAGTGATATTTTTGCACACGTCTTTGCTAAGAGTAACGAAGGGCATATTGAAATTTTTTATCCGAATGTAAATTAAACAGAGGAAGATTGAATTATATGGACTAAATTTGAAGTAAATGTACAGATCTTGTTATTGTACGAATACTTAACAAAACAAATGCGCAGCAGTGAGAAGGATTTTGTGTGCAATATATAGTATAGTCAAACTGACTATACTTTATAATAGAGACTTTACTCGTAGAGTATAACGTTTTTGGAATGCAGTATAAATGAGTTTTCACTGATACTTGCAAGATTTTGTGTTTATATATTAGTTTAGGTTTAATAATAAAACAATATTTTTACTGATACTTGCAAGATATTGTGTTTATATAAATTAGTTTATGTATAATAATAAAATTAATAATTCCGGAAGTATGCCTGTACTCCACTAACTATTGACCTTACATAACAGTACAGACATATAGTTCATTTCATATAAGAAGGCCACATTCTGACAGTCAGTGAGTGGCAACTTAATATATTAAAAACAAATAAGGTGCTATTTACAAAATCCTGTATCAGCTGATGCACGAAAGAACAAAAGTTAATATTACGTTGGCTATTCTGAGAGCAGTGCCGAAGCACATCACACAAGCAGAAAATACGCGGATAAGAAAGAGTTCGTAGATTAATTAATACATTTTATTTTACGTGGTCATAAAACAGCAGTTTTTAGTTTTAGAAACGAAACTTCGTGATAAAATAGTAATGCATAGGTGTTCAAAATGAGATGCACAATAAAACGATACGTATCCGAATACAACGAAAAAATCCAAAGTTTCCAGACTCTCAAACCAGGTGCTGCCATCTTGTGAGTTAAAGGCGCACCATCTGTTGCGACATGCCCTGCCACGCCATCTGTTAGCCATATCCCGAACTACACCCAGAAACATATTATAGTTTTGTTGTTTAAAATAACGTATTTACGCGCATATACAAATCGTTTTATTTTCCCCCGAGCTCTGTATAATTTTTAAAGTAACATATATTTCGTGTACCGCGTTTACGAACGACCCTACACGTCCACCAAGCTCCGTTTACGAATGCAGCGCCACCCAAGCAGTTCACCAATTGCCACACGGAGCAGCACCTCCTGGACGCGCTGACTCGCCACATCAAAGCCTATTCTTGACACGCCAGTTGATGGCGAATGGATACATAAACGAAAAGGCGCGGCGATTGTCAACTGTAAAGCTCTTCTCACAAATACCTAGAGACGGGAAAGTTTCGCGAGTTGAATGATGTGTAGGCTCGAATTGTCAACTGTCAAGAAAGTGGCCTTCTTATATGGTACACAGAATGGGCCACGAACTCGTATTTATGTCACAATACTGATTTTGCCACATTTCGGGAGGAAAATATTGTGACGTAATTATGAGTTCGTAGTTCCCTCGGGTTGTCTGTACTGCACCCCAAGCCCGAGTCAGTGATAACAGTCAGTGGAGTAGCATTCAGTGAAAGTCAGTTGATAAGCTACTGCCGGCTGACGAAACAAGCAAATGAACTGCGGACAAGTGACTTACGGCAGTGGAATTCTCGGCATTCAGTGCGAATCACAAATAATTCAGTGAAATTCAGCCATCACATGAATCAGTTAACAGGCACTGATTATCAGTCCGCACTATTTTCACTGATTTTGCTCAGTTCTCGCCGTTTCAGGTTTAGAATGTGCAGTGTAAATAAGGTCAGTAGATAGAGGGGCATAGGAGCACTTCCGGAATTTCTTTTTTAAAAACAGTTTTGAAAGCCCTTCTTTGGATCTACTTTCCTGCCTACTTTTGTATCGTTCCACCATATGTACAGAGAGTAAGTGCCATCATGAAGGTGCGACACGTGCTTCCATCGCCTGTCTAAAATCCCCTTGCCTCGACCCTCCGGTGTTTGGCCGAACAGGCGATTGGCAAACTATTTTCCGGCCAAATGACGGGTACCCCCTCGAGCAAGTTTTTTTAAATATTATTATTATTATTCTAAACTATTCTATTTGTCAAGCCATACCGATCAAACACTGGCTTCTGCTATTTTTAGATTTAAAGTTAAATTAGGATTAAAGTTATTAAGTTAAATTGCAAATAAAGTACAAAAACAAGAGGCTATGGCTTTTAGAGTTACTGTGTTGGGCAAGGTTTTAATTATCTTTCTAATCTTATTATTATATTAAAATTAGAGAGGCGTGATAAGTCTTTATTAATTAATTTTGGGTTTTCTCTATTTTTGTTGTGAGGGAAAAAAGGGGAGGACCCCCTGTAAAAAAAACCCCTGATGCACTGTTAATTATTTTAAGTTACACTGGTTTTACACTGATTTTGTTGCTGCAGATTTTTGCATGGTTTTTCTTTTGCTGTTGTTCTCATGGTGGATGGTCTTCTTCTTCTTCTGCACTCGTAGGACGTGCGTGCCGCGGGCGAGCGCGTGTGTTGGCATCAGGGGAGGAGTGAGTGCAGTGGGGGATGTCCCAGGGAGATAGGGCGTGGTGTGCGGTAGCCCGCCAGGCCCGGGGAAGGCATGAATGGACGTCTGTGTTGTCGCCGCCACACGTATCCTCCCTCCTCTTCCACCATCACTCCTGAGCAGACACTGACCGCCTCGCGGGGCTAAACTGTCCCTCTCCCCCTCCCTAACCCATCTCCAGCCCCTTCTTGGTCACCCCCAGGGGCGAGGGGGAAGATAGAAACCTGTTCCTTTGCTTCGGCAGCCCGCCACGCTCGCCGTGGGTGGGCGGTCATTCTGTTGCGTTTTTTTCCTTTTCACCCTATATTGGTGACGTAGAGAAAGGGAAAGATTTGGGTCGGCTCTTATATTATATATTTTAACAACGAGGTCTTGGAGAGCCGATGATGGTGAAGCGAGGTGGGTATGGAGCAACGCCGGAATGAAAAGG
>NQII01000168.1:1059050-1071033 GCA_002778355.1 Clitarchus hookeri
AAAAAAAATGCAGTTCAACATGGCCACCAACCACAGTTTCTCACACTCCCCACAAAACCAAAGAAAACTATACACTATTATTTTCTTATAAAATACATATTTCTAATGATATGTTATTTTTAACGATATAAAAATATAAGGCTTACTATTCGTGTCTTTAAGTAATGCTTTTTAAACAGATTTGAGCAATTTTAAAAACGAGTACTTCTAGTAATATTTCGTTTGTACGTTGTCGACCATGCGCAGAGACACTAACGCTCGTCTAGCTTGGAGTGGGGAGAGTCGGTAAGCCGAAGATGCCCGAATGTGCTTGCCTTCGAAACGACTCCGTACTCTGAATACCAATTTCATGACGACTTGGTTTTCGTCGGCTGAGAGAGAGTGGGTTCGTGGTGACGTTGGCCGTTCCCGACGAAACTTAGAATAAGCCCCCAGGAGAGGGTGGTCTTCGTGGGGCGTCGGCGACGCGAGACGAACACAAGACGCCCGGGCGCCGACCTCCGGCTCTTCAGGGGTGAGTTGTTCCAGGGAAAGAGAAAGCTAATTAAAAATATTACCTTACACAGTAACGTTAAAAGCCATGGCAAGGGCCAGTGACTTTTCGCGTAAAAGCCGGAGCACACAGTACACTTCACTACTATATACACACCTCGGCTGTTGTTATACCTCCATTGGCTGCTGNCTGTGCCGTGTCCGTCTTTGACCAAGCCGCTCAGGACTAACTAACTCCGACAATGAACCTTCGTGATTCGTGCGCAAACGGTTAACACGGGCCAGAACATTTTTTTAGCCAATCAAAGAAGTTGGACGACCCTACAGTGCTTTGGACTGTATCTTGTCTCGAAATCTTTTCGCGGAATATCACTGCCCCTAGCCATGGCTCTTGTTTTTTACTTTTGTCTTGCAATTTTAACCTAATAACTTTAATCCTAACTATAAATTTAAATCTAATAATAAAAGTAGCCAGTGTTAAATTCGGGATGGCATAATAAATAAAATTAGTTTAGATATAAAAAAAAAATTAAAAAATTCCTACCAGGTCCTCTCCTAGCCTGTTCCCGAGGACTTGTAATAGTTTTACTTAGCTATTACAAAATATTGGTACACCATATAATTCTTTTAATCACCCTTTCCCTCCTGTCTTCGTTTAAGTTGGGGGTGTCACCTTAAGGCACCCGTCTACCTGGCTCTTGAACTGCGTTGCAGAGTGTTCGAAATACACGTATTTAAACGAAACTGTTATGCGTGCGTCCAATGTGATGATCTACGAAAAGAACACACACTTCAGACGAGAGCTGTTAAGTACTTGCAAAATATCACGTACGTTAGAAACATCAATTCAGAGTACTCCAAAACCGCTAAAAAAACGGCCTTTCCAAGGCGCTGTAGCTCAAAATGCACGCATCAGATACATACAAAACTACTATAGGCGCCTGCACTGAACCTTCCTAATGACTTCCCACTAATAAAATAATATGGTCACCGCTGAAAGTCCCATAGGTACACGCAGCACGACGAGAACACTGCACGCCAGTTCAGAGCCTTGCGCTTAGCGGCGATGGCGTACTTGATGCGCGTGGCAGTGTCACCCTTATCGCTCCCGCGCTTCTCGGCCTAAACGTGGGAAAAAGTTTCAGGTAGACGGGCGCCTTAAGTGGCATCCGTAATACTGTTCCTTCACGTTCAACGCCATGAGTTTGCGCCTCCACGCCGCCAACTGAAGTTCTGTCAGAACGAAGACCGTTAAATCTCCCGAAATCCGTTCCACGCGCAGGCGCACTGCTTGTATAGTTGTCTCTGAACTTGTACGGACTTGGCTGTCGTTCAGAATTTTCGACAGGCAATGGCCGTCTCGAACGCAGGCTCGACAAATATGTCAATGGAACGGCAATTCACGCCGCCTTAAAAAAAAAAAAAAACTTAAATCTGCGTGCGATGAAACCCGTATCAAATTCGTGTTGCGTTGGATGGCGAGTGTGAATTGTAAGCTGAGTAAATATATCTTACATACATAAAAAAAAAAAACCAGTTATAAACCAATAACGATGTTTCAAAGATTCTCTTTCTTTTCAAGCTGATATTCTTTCATACATTAAAAAAAAACGACAAAATTTTTTTATCTGATTTATTATTTCTGCGTTTTTAAGCTGTCGGTTATTATATAAGTTTCGCCTTCATTTTATTCGTTTTATGATTAAGTTTTTTTTTTCAATTCATAGAAACTACAACGTGAACACACTTCAAATGCCAAGGCCATCTATCGCATAATTATGTCACACCAACTAAAAAATAAAGATGAAGGCCACTGTGGAATAATATTAAACGTTATGTTTTATTGTCAGAATAACCGTTAATTTTCACGTACAAAAAATATTTGGGAATGTTTTTTTTTTCTTTTGGCAAGCCAGGCGTCACAAGAGAGTGCCGCTGGAAGTGTATTAGTGAACTTCCAACACAAACAGCACTCAGCGAAGAGGTCAAGTCGTGTGGAAAAATCCATAAAGAAATGTCTGCGGTGAGTAAATTTTCTACGACCTTATCGATATGCAAATCGCCTTCGCCCCGTTTTCCTCAAAAAGACCGAAACTTCCGACTTAGTTGTAATTCTCAGCAATTCTAAATTCTTGTATGACACTTTTTCCAGAATGCGGCAAAGAAACCGTTGAAATGCGTCACTTCTCCTATATTATTACATTTATCCAACAGTCCATCGAGTCAGCAGTTGAGAAGATTTTCATATCAAATGCACATGTTTAATACCGCGTTTATTCCATCTGTTAAAACAGATTGAATTAATTTTTGCTCGCAAGAGCACACAATTACAATATTTTCCCCGAAGTCATGTGCATACCTTACATTTTGAAGAAGAGCGGCGAAATGTGTTATGACTAGAGACCTGAAAAATTGTCGTGAGTTCAATTACCTGTAGGCTATACTCCTGTCATATATAAAATCGTGCAAAGATCACTGTTCATTGGTTGCTTGTCGTATTAGCGGAAGACGGTGACTGGGTCTGCATTTTACTGTGTGTTTATTATTGGCTCAGAGTTGCCCAGGAGATGTAAACTAACGGGTGGACCAGTAATACAAATGTACGAGGTTTTGACATCTATCTTGTCCCGAAATGAAACAGCGAATTTTTCAGGTCTCTAGTTATGACTGATGTGTAGAAATTTTGGTAAAAACATAAATTACTAATAATCACGAAATTCCTCTCTGGATAAAAAAAAAAGTATAACATGTTTCTTTTTTTATTTTCTCGCAAGAATTTATTACCGGTTCAGTTGCAGAACATCCACTTTTGGCGTTCGATGTGGACCCCATGAAGTAACGTTCTCAGTCCAGGGGAGTGAATTATGTGCGGTAATAGCAGTTCATTATCTCCCCTAATAACTCCCTTGACCAACATCATTAAAAACATTTGCTATACTTAACATATTTTTTTTTTTTTCAAATTAGACCAACATCATTAAAAACTTTGCCATACTTAAAATATTTTTTTTTTGCCAAATTATTAGCGGAACNTCAAATTAGATCAACATCATTAAAAACTTTGCCATACTTAAAATATTTTTTTTTTTGCAAATTATTAGCGGAACGCGTAGTACAAGATTTATAGAAGATGCCCAGTTTATCAGTACATTTTTTTTTTGCTCTTTAAGCGTTTAATTTCCCGAAACGATAGTAGCTTACATACTGTAGGTAATTTCACAAATAAATTTGATGTTATTAACGCAATCACGCTGTTGTTAAAAATTTCTTAAATAAATGCGATTGTTTTGCATGCCATTAAAATCTTTTTTCTGATCAGAAGCACTTGTTTAGCCATAAAATTTATTATAATTAATGTTCGTAACAGAGCAATTTTTAACATAACAATGTCGTTAAAGTGTACAGAGTTGTATGCAAAATTAATACGTTCTAGATTGTGTCGATTCCATGACATGTGTGGTGAAGTAGTACTTTTCGCTGCTCAAGAGAGTCCTGGATTTTCGCGTGTGGGAATCGTACCGGACGATGCCGCCGGCCGGCGGGGTTTTCTCAGGGATCTCCCGTTTCCCCCGCCCTTGCATTCCAGCGCTGCCACACACTCGCCACGCTCCACTCGAATCGGCTCTCAAGAACTCAATGTTCAGAGAAAGAGCTGTCCAAATCTCTCCACTCCTACTCAAATACACACGGCTGTACGTGGAGTTTCGTTTGCGAACTTAGGGTTTTAAACGTGTTCGGTCAACGGTGAACCAGCCGCGGTCGCAAGACGTTCGGCAACCGCCCCCATTCGACGGTGTTTGCTAACGCGCTGGGCGGGCGCTGAAAAGTGAGCNAACGCGTAGTACAAGATTTATAGAAGATGCCCAGTTTATCAGTACATTTTTTTTTTGCTCTTTAAGCGTTTAATTCCCCGAAACGATAGTAGCTTACATACTGTAGGTAATTTCACAAATCAATTTGATGTTATTAACGCAATCACGCTGTTGTTAAAAATTTCTTAAATAAATGCGATTGTTTTGCATGCCATTACAATCTTTTTTCAGATCAGAAGCACTTGTTTAGCCATAAAATTTATTATAATTAATGTTCGTAACAGAGCAATTTTTAACATAACAATGNGATCAGAAGCACTTGTTTAGCCATAAAATTTATTATAATTAATGTTCGTAACAGAGCAATTTTTAACATAACAATGTCGTTAAAGTGTACAGAGTTGTATGCAAAATTAATACGTTCTAGATTGTGTCGATTCTATGACATGTGTGGTGAAGTAGTACTTTTCGCTGCTCAAGAGAGTCCTGGATTTCCGCGTGTGGGAATCGTACCGGACGATGTCGCTGGCCGGCGGGGTTTTCTCAGGGATCTCCCGTTTCCCACGCCCTTTGCATTCCAGCGCTGCACCACACCCGCCACACTCCACCCTAATCGGCTCTCAAGAACTCGATGTTCAGAGAAAGAGCCGCCCAAATCTCTCCACTCCTACTCAAATACACATGGCTGTACGCATAGTTTCGTTTGCGAACTTGGGGTTTTAAACGTGTTCGGTCAACGGTGAACCAGCCGCGGTTCGCAAGACGTTCGGCAACCGACCCGTTCGACGGCGTTTGCTAACGCGCTGGGCGGGCGCCGAAAAGTGAGCAAGTTTTCTTTGGCAAGCCGCTAGAACTTACGGCACTTCGCCAGCCGTCGTTGATAGATATCTCGCATAGCTGGCGTTCCCATTTGGCAGCTCGCTAAACTTCCCTGCATTAGCGGGCTTTCCCTTTTGTGTTTTCTCTCTGCCACCGGCTCGTATATCGACGAGCTCCGAATATCCTCTATCAATATCAACACAAAATAATTCAACACCGCACAGGAAACATATTCCGTACTTCTTAAAAAACATGTTTTTTGGGGAAAATAGTTGCCAAAGGTTTTCTTGCAAATCTAGAGCTAAAATATCGTATCTGCACAATACGTAGTTTTAGAAAACATACAAAATTTGTTTATGGAGCCCCGTGTTTATAATTAACTTGAAGTCTCCGACACTTGCTTATTAAAATTCGACATCAGATGTACACTCTCCACAGTAAGATTTCGTGAAATTTGCTCTAATTTATTTGTAGTGCCAAAAACATATTTTTTAACCGTCTCAACAACATATTGCAAGAAAAAATAACTTTTTGTTTGAACCACTGGCAAGGCGAACGCAGCATCCAGTAAATAAATTATTTTGTGTTTGGGAAGCTCCGTTTGATTTCTGAGAAAATTACTCGGTTCAAAAACAAACTAATGGCAACAATATCGAAAGTTAAATACTTTTATCACTAACTCCGCGGCCTAATTGAGCATTGCAGTGATACGGGTACAGGCCTGGACATAAAATTTGTCCCATGCAATAGATGGAACAACAAAAATATTGCCCTATTTTGAAAAGGGTTAATAAATGCAGCAGCCAATGAAAATGAACATACATCCGCATACGGAACTTAGCTCAATACAGAGAAATATCCAGAATATTTCTGAGGGCTGGGAATGCCCTTAATTTATGGCTATTCATGTAACATTGACGTTTTGCACTGTTAACATTGCCTGAATATTTTTATTTAAATAAGATTCCCGACAGCTGGCCTAAAAAGTGTCCTCTCTCTCTCTGTCTCTCTTCCTCATTTTTGTTATGTGTCAGAAATAATGATAAAACAGGCTAGATTTAAGGGTAAAATTCAGACAACTGCATTTACTTTAACATTAACTTTTGAGATCAAGTACTTATCTTGCCCAGATATATCAAAGAATGTTTGCCACGTGGCACGTGAATTTTGTCGTTCATTCGTAATAAATTTGCGCCAAATAAAATTTTTTTTTCTCGTGAATTAAAATTTGATTATGGAAAATTTATTTGGGGGGGGGGGAATTGCTGCCTACGTCCATTGTTTAATACCGCAGTATCAGCACAATTTAGATAACTTTTTCGCCCTCTTCTACGCAAATACATTATGGCCCATGCACGTGCGTATGAACCGCGGTGACTGAGCGGTTAGACTGCTCGCCTCCCACCGAGGCGAACCGGGTTCAATCCCGGCCGGGTCACTCCCGGATTTTTGCAAGTGGGAATCGTACCGGACGATGCCGCTGGTCGGCGGGTTTTCTCGGCGATCTCCCGCTTCCCCCCGCCCTTGCGTTCCGGAGCTTCTCCGTGCTCACCTCACTTCACCCTCGTCGGTTCTCACCACCTCCTCGTTGTTAAGAACCGCCCAAATCTCTCAACTCAACGTAACTGACCGTTGAGAATGCATACAGTTTCTTTTTTCGTTCTTTTTTTGTCCGGATGGCGATAACAACCAAGCCGATCCTTCGTGCCTGATCTCAAAATTCGAGGGTTTTCGGCCCATCTGGCCGAATGAACAAGGCGATTTTTCCCAGCTAGTTCTCCGTCCTAACTGCTAGCCAATATCAGAGCATTTCCGGGATATATAACTTTCCCATTCCTCGGATATCAGCGTAAGATCTATTTTAGATTCGCTGGATAAAACGAGAGAAGAGAGCAATTTGATGTTTCAAGAAATCCGCTATTAGATTGCAAGGATACTATAAAAAAAGTTCGCCATTTACTTGGAGATATTAATGATGATGTGACTACCCTGTTATGGATTCATGATCGCACAGTGGCATTCCTTGTGTTGGCATCTCGTATTTCATTCTCCTTCCAACACGAGACTCCAATAGATCAGCATGTACGCCTGAACAAAAAAGAAATCTGTCGGGAACGAAATGACGATGGCAATCGAAGCAAAACAAACTTCGCATCACGAACATTTACGAAAATCAACGACCTATTTAACACAAAGTATTGCCTGTGGTGCGAAAAGCTTTGGTCACATTTTCTCGTTGAAATAAACGCCGGGAAAAAAGTTTTAATGGCAACGAAGTGTCAGTTTCCATCAATAATTTCATAGCAGTAATTTTTTTTATTCAATCTCAACCTGTATGCAAATTCTAGTGTTTGATTTGTTGTTCTTCGTAATAACCCACTACATCTCGCCAACNATTCAATCTCAACCTGTATGCAAATTCTAGTGTTTGATTTGTTGTTCTTCGTAATAACCCACTACATCTCGCCAACCGCTTGCAGCCTGCAGTGCGCCGGGTCGTAATTTCCCGAAGCATAAATCCTAACTTATTAGAGGTGACGTTTATCCGTGGTCGAAAGGTGGAATAAAATAAAAAGGAACTTGCCCATACTCACGGCAAGAGTTTATTTCACAAGCTACCCCCACGTCACGCCGTCGCGGTTGCCAAAGAAGCGACTTTCCAACTCTTCAAATAATACACTCCTCGACTGTGGGATTTCTACATAACCTCTACGGTTATGGCGGCAATTATACTTCCCTCGTCTCTTAAAACCCACGGACTTGNTTCCACACACACACACATAGACGCACGAGTGCGTTCTGGCGTGGGCCGTGAAGACGATGCGAGACTTGACGTTTCCATTCGCCGGCAAGCTTGACAGGAATCCACGGCGTCCGTGGCGGATGCGACGACACTGTAGTTCGGCGCCTCTGGAAGCGAAGACTGGCCGAACTATATCCGCGCCGGCCTGAAGCTCGGTTCGCGATGGAAAACGCGCGCGTATCGAAGTAAAAGTAAAGGTATTCTTTACGACGCGGTTCGTGGTCACTGTGCGCGTAAACAGCCGGGACGCGCACGGTAATCATGAACACCGCCGTAACGAATACCTACTTTCATTCTGATAAGTGCTCGTTCGTTATGCACGCGTTTTCCATCGTGAACCTATCTTAATAACGGAATTAGTCCCCGCCTTTACAAGTGAGAGAGAAAGAGAGACAGAACGACTTGCAAAGCACCGACCACAGGTAGCTGGCAGGCGGGCAGACAATATGCAGGCACTCCCTTCCACCTGCCGTGCCACCGTCGACCAATTGTTTCCTATCCCCGGGGAGGAGTGGCCCGACATTGGCAGACCTCCCCAAGTCGTTAGTTACAGTGGCACTATCATGGTGTCCCCGACACAGAGTGATTAATAATACAGAGGTGAAACAGCTGGTTATTCCGCGAACTCCCAGCCTCACACGCCAGCAAAATGGCGTCAATGGCCACCAGCTACACGCTGGAGCACCTTTCGCCAATCATAATCTGCTGACCCACTCACCAGCCGGCAGCACACACAGAATGTTGCAACAAAAAAAAAATACCATTCAGTTATTTCTTTACGCGTTTATGCCGTAGCAACATTAATAAACTTGTGAGAAAATTAATGATGTCAACCATTCAAAAAATATTTCGTATTAATTTAATAAAACTACAGTGTTGCAAGTCTTAATGTTAACAAAGTCTCTAAATAATGTCGCCCGTAACAAAATTTTGTACTACGCAAAAATAAGAGGAACCGCAAAATATTTGTGTTACCAGGACATCAAACTACTGTCCAGACAACACCAGATTACACTTACCTGACGTCGTAAAATGGCGGACGCTAGTGAAAAGCGATAACCTCGTAAATTGAAACGAACGTATTTCAAAGCATAAAGCGAGAACTAAATTAACTTAGATCAGCTTTCAAACCTTGCAGGGCAGTTTGCGTCTGCCGAACATGAATAATATTTCTAGATCATCAAGTATCTCCACTTAACGAAAGGGTACTGCAGTTAGTAGTCGTGCGTTGTAGAATGCCCACAAAAAAAAAACTAAGTCAGACATGTCAGAATAAAGGAGTTGGCACGACGATGGCTCTCGTAATATGGAGCTCGACATGCGGGTTCGATTATACACCTGTCATAATTTTTTCTTCATAGGTAATATTTCTTCTTGTGACAACCTAATTGTGCGTAATAAATTTATTTTACACCGGAATGTTTTTTTTTTTTAAGGCGAAGGAAATATGGACTAGAAAAGTTTTAACGCAAATTTGTTTTTTCGGCTCAAAAAATAAAGTAATATGTAAAAAAAAAAGTAGAAAATAATTTTCTACTCTTAAAGATTCTTTAAATTAGACGTAGGGAGACTTGCAATGGAGCACTGCAGCCTACTGTTCTACTTGCAACTACTACGTACATGCACTACCAAAACTGTTAAAGAAGTAGCCTGCGATTCAGGTTGGTATTGTTACAAGACTCCCGAGGGGCGTATCTGAGTTCGTCAGGGATGGAGGTCTCAATAAAAATGAAAGAACTAAATTAAAATTTTTAAATTATTCTCACAGCTATTATTTACAGCATTAATCCATCCATCACAAATATCACTATTTTTATTTCTCTGTGCGGGCATTATTTAATGTCTATTTCAACTCTCCTTCTTAATATCTCTGTTTGATAATAGCCAATTAACTCGTACTCATAATTAACACACGTTCAGCCTGTGAGGCCGCGGTGGCTGAGTGGTTAGAANAATTAACACACGTTCAGCCTGTGAGGCCGCGGTGGCTGAGTGGTTAGAATGCTTGCCTCCCACCAAGGCGAACTGGGTTCGATCCCCGGCCGGGTCACTCCAGATTTTCGCAAGTGGGGCGATGCCGTTGGCCGGCGGGTTTTCTCGGGGATATCCCGTTCCCCCCGCNGGTCACTCCAGATTTTCGCAAGTGGGGCGATGCCGTTGGCCGGCGGGTTTTCTCGGGGATATCCCGTTCCCCCCGCCCGTTCATTCCGGAGTTGCTCCCTTGCTAACCTCAATCACCCTCGTCGGTTCTCAAGACCTCGATGTTAAGAGCCGCCCAAAATCTCTTCACTCGCTCACTCTACGGTTGCCCAATAGTATCGGGCGAAAAAAAAAAAAAACTTTGTAGGGGTGGGCGAGGGGGTTGCCCACGCGTGTCCCCTAAGGGTCACGTTGCTTTGCGCCGCAGATCAAACACGCTGCACAAACATGGCGCCTACGCTCTAACAGCTATGCCAAAGAACACGGGTCTCGCTTACGCCCGTCATCCGTTGCGCAAACATTCTTAAAAACGGCCTGTTTGCACTATTACACCTCAAATAGAAACTCGAGCCCCAGACATTCATTCCCATTCTCCCCGCTGTCGAGGTTTAAGAACTTCCTCAAGGAAACAAGGGGAATGCTGAGTGCTTTAACATTATGAATGATCTCAAAACAAACATTTCAAAAGTACGACTTCACGTCTCATGCAAAACATTTTTCTTTTTTTAGCTTCATAATTTCAGTTTCAGAGTAATTATTAAGAATTTCTGACTACAGAAAATTTACATTTTACAAGTTATTTATTTGTTTTGGTACTTAAAAAATTTTACAGAGTATCGTTTGTTACTTGCCACAACACAAGAAACGATTGATATTTTAAAGTTTATAAGGCAACTAGATAAATTTATATAGCAGCATTAAAATTTTTTTTTACTCTAACAAAACTTAAATCAGCGGGGAGAGAGAGAATCTGATATAGTGTGTGACACGGTGCCCCAAAACTTAAAGGTGTGTGCATATTTACCGACGTGTCAGTCATTGCAAGTCGTGACAAGAAACAAGCGAAACGTCTATACGTTCCAATAAAGAACTTTAAGTTCTGTTGGTTTTTATGAAGTTCCTTTTACCAGCATCCTATTGGTCCAAATTACACCGGACGTGCTTGAGATACCGACAAGTTTCATCACTGACGGATCTCGGCCAATGAATTGGCGAACTGCCTATGTTCGAATCAAAGTGACTTGCCATGTTTATCACCAGATGCAGTTCGTCCTGCTAATTCATATAACTAGACAAATATTAAAATTAAAAAAATTTATTCACGAAAACTACAGCGAATGTGATACGGTGTTCGTATAAGATCGTCACAAAAACTAGCGAAGAAACGCAAGGAATGAGTAGATATCACTGTCTAACCGGTGAATACCAGCGATAAAATTAATCAGTAGATATTTACAGACCCAGGTGGGGTAGTTTCAACATATATAAAGTCTGGTTCGTTAATTCGGAGCGGTTTTAATAGTTGCGATTTTCAAAGCGAATGGAAACATATCGGCGTGAGATTTGCCCTTAAAGATACAGAAACCGACATACCGACGTTGCCAGATTCCAAAGATAAAATACACGGACCCAAAAAAATTAACGTTGATTTAGGTGAGAGGATAGATATTTTCTGTGCGTGGATACAAATACATTAATATAATAAAATTATTCGTAAATATATATACTATAGGCGTATACTAAATGCGGACTTACTTTTCCAGAACCCAGATAACAGACAGGTACAGCGAATTTTGTAGCACTGCATTACTACTCGCCACATACGAAAACCTGTTTTTGATTCTAATTTGAACACCGCTGCGACCATATTAAAGGATTTTTTTTTATCCAGGCTAAAGTCAATGCAGAGTTAAAGTGGTCGCCTAGTGAGGGGTGTGTTCGTGTGGGGGAGGCAAACACAGGTGACGCACTAAGGGCGACGCCGGCCGGTGTATGTAAAGCGGTATCACCTCTAAGCGCAAGGCGTACTGCAGTCTTTTCGTCGGCGACTCGTCTGAAACGTGACTTTAAGCGGCGA
>NQII01000168.1:1072516-1092177 GCA_002778355.1 Clitarchus hookeri
CGGTTTCTTCACACTTTTTGAATCAAACCTTTGAAAAAAACACCCCTATATGACGTGTTTGGTTGTTTCCTAAACATGGCATGTATCGCAAGCGTTTTATACTTCTGTTACCGTAAAAGTGCCTAAGTTTTAGTTTACATTTAACTTTCACTTATATCTTACTTACAAATTGTAATATTTTAATAACAACTAATATGAATAGACACAGAGAGAAAATAGGTGTGTTGGTAATGCCTAGTAAGAAATAGTTCTTATGCAAAATATTATTACACTGAGTGCGCACGAATGCGGTGCGTTGGTTCTCTTGTGTAAATTTTCTAAGCATTGTTCGTTCGCATGAGGTGGAGGAATATCCTGGAAGTAGAACTTTAGCAGGGCTTCAGGAAAGCTGGGAGTAGAGCCAGAATGGACTGCATCTGCGAGCGAGCAAAACAAGTGCGTTTCGAACGGAAACCTCAACGAAACCCCGTGGTGTTAGGGGTCGCCGATACCAGGAAAAAAATATCGATACTCTTTGTACTGGTTATTTATTAAAGTATCGTTTTACGAAACGATATACCGAAAGAAAAATACAGATTTTTTTGGCACATCGGAATTCGATATTTTCATGTACTTAAGGACTTAGAATATTACATATTGAAGATACCAGGCATTGCAGAATTATGTGGCGACTGTTTTTAATGCATGCCGTCAAAGTAAACACTGTGATTTTTAAATTATATTTTTATATTCAAAATAGAGCTTATTAAAAAGTATTTATTTCCGATGCTTGGAAAAAAATTTTTGATTTCGATTAAATATCGTTGAAATGTATCGACGATTCATATCGATATATCGTTGATATAATATCGTAATTTCACTGCATCGATATTTTTTCGACATCCCAACGTGGTGTAGAGGAGTGTCAGAAGGAGGGGGGGAGGGGGATGTCGCAAATGCACTTGTTTTCTTGTTTCGCCTGAAGTGCGTCTGAGAGTGGTGGATGTCGCGGACTCGCCATTAGCGAGTTGTTTGGTCTGCACATCGACTTTTACGGCGGCAGTGAAAACAGGCAACCGACGACTTCGAGGGCGGGAAACTCTTCTCAGCGCGCCACAAAAAAAAAAATAACCACTCAGATATGAAACGGCGTGCCAAAATTTAAAATGCCACACCGTGAATTTTTATTTGCCACATAAGAGTTCATGAAGTAATAGAAAAAGAAAAATAAAAACGTTTAGCACAAAAAGTATAGATGTATGGTTTATCGCGGGAAAAGTTGACTGTTTGCTGGAATTCAACGTACCGTACACATGTCGGATATTTTTCTTCCCTTGTTGGCTGCCCTGCATGTACGAAGTTACTACCCCAGTTCACAGGACCAATGAGGATTCTGATTCTATAAGGCACAACTTTCGTTATCGGTCTGCAAACAACTTAGCCGAGTCAAAACCTTGTTCGTCCAATAATGAAACGGTACACTAGTTAGTGTTGTAGAGGATACGTTGGATCAAAAATTTTTCGCGATATTCCATCATCTCAAACGATAAGTATCGACCGAATACCTGTAACGAGGTACAAAAGTTGTAGAAGAGAATAAAATAGTGATGAATAGAGTAAAAAGGAATTCTAAACTCCTTTCATAGGTGTTTCAAAGGTAACATGACTGTGGTTTTTTAGATGGAAGGTTTTATTCCTGCATACAGATAACTAAAAAAATCTGTTTCCCGATTCATCTGTAACGAGTTCATCAATGGTTTTCAGCACTGTAGCTCCTGTGTTGTAGTAATTTTGAGGCCCCAGGATGGCTAGTATAAGGGAAAACCGGGAAAACCTGGAAAAGTCGGGGAACTTTGTGTGAAATCAGGAAATGTTTAGAATTTATTTAATAAGAAAATAAATATTATATTCTTGACACTTTTGATAGATGTCAGCTTTTGAATTGCACTGTTACTTAGTTTATTCCACCTTCATAGGAAGATTTACGACCCTGGGGACAATTTTGCTGTCGTATCTTCAATTGTAGCTATTATTACACATATTTTATTGGCTGACAATTTTTATTTTACCAAAATAATCATTCAGTCACTTTTAGTGGTTCTCACAGAATTGATACTTTGTATTGTCTCTTGTCTTCGTATTGTGACTTTTTTCGGGTTCTGAGAATACTAGTATTTAACCTCTGTGTCACCTTTTACCATTTGCCATCTTTGTACCTATGCACTTTTTTTTTTTTAGTTTTTCTAAATATTTGGTCCTGCATAGGAAAACATACACTAATGAAGGCTATGTTATTGTTAATTGTTAATGATCAAAAATGTGTAATTCATTTTAGGAAAAACGTAAAAATGTTTGTAATATTTGCCGCGTAAGTTGGTCAGGGAAATTCAACAGGCTGCCTGGAAAAGTCAGGGAAGTGTCAGGGTATAAGGATACTGCTAGCCACCTTGGGCCCGCTTTGGTCGTGAAGGCTGAGACGTTAGACTCGCGTAGTTAGAAGGCCAGGACGTTGACGGTACGTAATCCTCCTACAGGACACTGTTTATGGACTCCTTGCTGATAATTATCGGTTCGGAACCCGCTTGGAGGTCTCGTCGTGTAGCCTATTCCTGCGCATGCGACATAAAACACTGCATTTATTGTCATCCAGTTTAGGAACCACCCACCACGACGAATCGTTTTATATTCCCGACGGGAAGAAACCCAGACTTTCATATGTTGGAAACATGGCGGGCTTTGCCACTGGTCGGTAAGTTTTCTCAGGGTACTCCCTTTTCCACCACCGATGAATTTCACCGTTGCTCCATCCATCCATCGTTTCGCCCCCATCGGCGTTGAAGACCTCAGATTTTAACAGACGCCCGAATATTTCACTCACTTCTGGTTAGTTACATATTCGCTCATTGAAGTCTCTCAGGCTTACAGATAGCGGTACCAGAATTTCAAGAATTCAGTTGGCAGCAGCCTAGAGATTTAAGTCCTTTACATACTCGACCCACAAACTGTTTATTCATTGGCTTCTGCTATGGAGCAAGTGTTCTTATTCAACTTGGCTGCACATTGGTACGGTCAGATTATATCATCATGTTTATTACTCGATGAAGAGTCGCTCAGGATTTGTCAAAAACAACTGTGGTCCGAAGGTAAAATGAACACCAGAGTACACATGCTTGAAGTCTAACTTGCAAAGGAAAGAATTTGCGAAATTCACAGACATCTGATTACAGATTATTATTTACGTTGTACAGCAAAGGAGATGTTTGAGGATCAAATACGTTCGCCAGTACTCGAAATGCCAAACGCACCTCAAAATAGTTTTCAGCGTAAACAAACAATTTATCCTAACTGTACATACTGCAAGAGTGCGCCAGTTTATAATCACTGTCAAACTATACGTTAAGAACGGATTTCTTATAATTTTCCTTAAAGTTTATCATCCTTAAACTGTAAAAAAATGATTATTAGTGTAACTGCTGATGATAATCGCTCTTGATTGACGGTGATTTGGACGACCTCATACCCGCTCATGAAGATTAATAACTATATCAATTTTACGTAGTAATTTTTATTTTCACTATACCATTATTTTCCTATTTCTAACTTTTTAACAGCAATGTACAATTAACAGTGCTGTTATTTCTTTCTTTTTCTATATAATTTCTTCATGCTCTGCCCCAATCTTTTTAAATGCACCTGCCACAACCGGGAGTACAATTTAATGACAACACATCCAAGACGGGATGGGATGTTAATGAAACGCAAGAGTCAATAAACCAAGACTGTGATATTACTCTGATAAGAAACACTAATCGAAGAGAAAGCCCCATCATCATCGTTCGACCGTTACGGTGCGTTGTAATTAATGCGCAAGGAAAACTGCTTCGCGCTACTGTAACTCCAGGCAGCGAGGCGACATTCGCATCGTCCCCAGCGGTCGTTCCCTCTGCAATTGCCGGAGCATTATCCTATTACGTCGATGAATTTTTAATAACGCGTGCCACGGATTATAACGTACGCCCCGCAATGGTACGAACGAAAAGGCTTTCTGGGGAGGGGGGGAGGAGTATCAGATTACCGTAACATTAACCCCCCTGGGCGAGTTTTTCTTTCCAGTTTGTTCCGAGGAGATATTCAAGCGGGTTTACGGTCCGGATGCTAATTACCTGAATTTCTCGTAAGAATATGACATCATGCTCGAAGCGTGGCTGAACGGAGACGGCTGGCTGGGTGGTCCAAAGACACGGTACCCTGGAGGATTTCCAGCGAGTTTTTTTTTCTCACACGGAAGAGGCGTGTAATCATGATGCATGGACTTCGCCCCCCTCGGGACAGGAACATTACGTCAAGGGTACGGGAGTTGGGGGGCGGGTACTGTCGCAGCTGATACCCCCTGGGATAACATCTCGGCAGAAGCTACCCCGATCACTCGCAAAGTTCGGCGGAGGGATTACAACAACTACTGGTCCTTAGCGACATCCGTGCACCCAGCCTCCAGTTCGAGTTCAATAAAATTCCATGTTTAGTGCAGTTTGAGCAGGGGGTGCATCGTAATTTTGACGGTATCAAGATAAAATATCCACGTTATGTACCTCGGGGAGAAAAAAAACCCTCGCGCCTTCCTGGGAACACAAACACTCCTGGGGTCATGAATAATGCATTACTCATGAAGAGAAAACACTTTTTACCTCTCTCTTGCAGGCATTATTGTGCGTCCTGGTTTTTGACTCCGGTTTAAAACGTGATTCAACGTCCACGGAACGGAACCGGCGTAGTTTTCGGTGCGTAGAATATATCTCCTAGCTTCTTTGGATAAAATACGGAAAGGGATATGGCGACAAGGGAGATAGTTGCACGGAGAGAGAGTTTTGTTTACAAACCGCCAAACAAACACAGCACGCAGACTTAATACAAGCAAAACCAATCTTTTCAGGCGGATTTCGCTGAAACAACTACGTTGTTTCGTGAGCTGAAGCGTAATTTTTTTGTATGAATAAAATAAAGTATGTCGTACTTTCAATCTCGTTTGTACGATACATCTGGCAGAGATATTCATCATTTGTTTGCTAATTTAGTTTGCACGGACATTTGTTTTTTAAAGTGTCACAAATGTACGTGTATACAGCATAATGTAAATTTTTTATTGTAGACAAACTAATGGGCATTAATTAATTAATTCCCATGGAACACGTTTTCCGTAAACTTGTCTCTTTCGTGCTTTCGCGAGAATAACAACTATACCGCCACGAGAAAATGCTGGCATTAATTCGTCCACCTAGTTGTGTGAAATGCGCTGTAGGATGTTTGCGACAGAAACTACTGCACTGCTCGTAATCTGTTCTCACACGAAAATAAATCACACTTCGCAACAGCGCGGAATAGAACTTCAAAGACAACTTTCAAGAACACTGAAGACATGTCAGGCGTCAAATAGGAGGGTCTCTAAATACAATTTTTTTTCTGTAGAATTACAATTGGTACGCCTGTGAAATGTACAGCAATTTGTAAAAGTTTAACGGCGTATAATTAATTGTGAAAACATAAATAAATGCCTTACTCCAGCAGTTTTTTTTTTCCAGTTCCGTTGGAAATACTTCAGTTTAGTAAAATTATCAAAATTGCTTGTAGAGTTACTGAATAACATCGTTGCAACTAGTTTAAAAAAAAAAAATTTTACATCCAAATTTATAGTTATTAAACTTATGGTAAAAAAAAACGTAGTTTCTTTTTAAAACCTACATGAGCACGCATTGCAAATCCAACGAAGAGCTGTTTATATAGTTAATGCATGCTGAAGTCAAACACAGGAAGCCTCCAGGGTTTCACACACACTGCACTCAAAAGCCACACACTTTCACAGTTGGCCAGACTGTTTGCTTTGGAGCACCGCGGAGGCAAATAACTGTACGCACGGATGAAGTTTGTACTTACGAACTTGCGTCGACTCAGAAGACGACGAAAGCTTCCTATTAACTTCTTCTGCACCCAGACACGTATCCAGAAAGGGGTCCAGAGGATCCGTCCTTTCTGAAAGGCAAAAACATCCTCGAGTAGAACGTAAGGAAACGTAAACATCAGGAAAAAAAAATGTAGTGAAATAAAAATATTTTGAGAACAACTGTCGCATTGCCCATGAATAGGGGCAGTGATATTTCGCGAAAAGATTTCGAGACAAGATACAGTCCAAAGCACTGTAGGGTCGTCCAGCTTCTTCGATTGGCTAAAAAAATGTTCTGACCCGTGTTAACCGTTCGCGCACGAATCACGAAGGTTCAGTGTCGGAGTTACTTTGTCCTGAGTGGCTTGGTCAAAGACGGACACGGCACCAGCAGCCAATGGAGGTATAACAACAGCTGAGGTGTGTATATAGTATTGAAGTCTACTGTGTGCTCCGATGTCTGGTAAGAAATAGTTACTACGCAAAATATCATTACACTGAGTGCGCAATAATGCAGTGAGTTGTCCTTTCGGTGTGATTTTCTGAACTTTGGTAAACTTTGTTGACACGAGGCGGATAAATATTCTAGAAGTAACACTTTAGCAGGGCTTCAAAAAAGTTGGAAGTAATCGTGAAGTACAAATTATAGCAGCAGTTCTCCACGTACCACTGACCGACAGATGCATATGGGGCCTCGGTGGCTGAGTGGTTAGACTGCTCGCCTCCCACCGAGGCGAAGTGGGTTCAATCCCCGGCCGAGTCACTCCCGGATTTCTTCAAGTGGTCGGCGGGTTTTCTCGGGGAGCTCCCGTTCAACCGACACTTGCATTCCGGCGCTGCTCCATTCTTATCTCATTTCACTCTCATTGGCTCCCAAGACCTCGTTGTTAAGGGGGGAGGGAGTCCCCGCCATCTTGCATTTTTAGAATTTTCGAAAAAACCTGTGTTATAGATTTTGAATTAAATTTTACATAACGACACGACAAAGGAAATTCCTTTGCACATTTTCTGAAGTTGGTATAGTTTGACTACTGTGGTTAGTTTAACTGATATAATCGCAAGCAGGAAAAATCACTTACTTCTTTCCAGCTGTTACTAGTTAAAAATTAATAAAGGAAGTGAAAAACTAACAACTTGGTAAAGCTCGAGAAGCTATTATGTATGCTGAATCGTACGAAAAATTTCGTTAAACCACCTTAAATGTAAGTTGTGGCGAAATATGGCGTGGACTGAACCCCCTTAACCACTTAACTTACACATTAATTTTTCGTTCCAGGCGTTGCAAAAGAGGAGATTTTCGGTCCGACAAGTACTTACGAATTCGCTTGTAATAACTAGAGACCTGAAAAATTCGCGAGTTCAATGACCTGCAGACTAGAATCTACAGTCTTATATACAACTACGCCGATATCAANAGACCTGAAAAATTCGCGAGTTCAATGACCTGCAGACTAGAATCTACAGTCTTATATACAACTACGCCGATATCAACTGCACATTCATTATCTGCTTTCACAGTGGAAGGCAACGATTGGGCCAGAGTTCTCCAGGAGGTGTCAAACATCGTGTCGACCAATGGCTAATGTTATATAAACACACTTATTTTGAATTCTAGCTTGTCCCAAAATGAATCCGCGATTTCTTCAGGACTCTAGTAATGACGTACTTGAAGGAACCTGTAGAAAGGATTTCTATTGGTCTAAGCGTCTTAAGGCATCGGCAGCAACCAATAATAAAATTTCTGTGTGCTAGCAGCAGATAAATAGAATCAACCAGAAAAAAAGACGCTGTTTGTGTTGGTTCTGCAAGCTTCTGACCTTGTACAAAGTTCCCGGTGGAACCGGCGCTTTCCTCTCCAACCTCCCCTCCTGGTGGCCGATACCTATTTAAGGTTATNGGTGGAACCGGCGCTTTCCTCTCCAACCTCCCCTCCTGGTGGCCGATACCTATTTAAGGTTATACCAGGAGCACTTCTTTCTATCTCACGTTAGCTCCCTCAAACAAGATCTTACTCGGCACTTTTCCATTCCCGTGGTACCACGGGGGAACTCTGTGTTTTAGCGATCGCCATGCTTGGCCGAAAATATGCTGAAATTCTCACATTCACACTCTGCCGCGTCAGCGCGTATCCTTCTCTCACTCGGAAAAGTTTAGCATGGCGGCAAATCCCTTTATCACAATCGCGGCCCAATGCGTCCGTGTGTTTCTGACCTTGTACATCACTCGCCACGATTTTACGTATTTTGCAAGACGTCATGCGTGAACGAGTATAATGTGGATAATATGTCGAGGGCGGGCCGGCCCAATGCCTCAACTCAACTCAGCAGATGCAGATCTCGGAGGGAAGAGAGAGACTTGTAGGTTGGCGGTGACGCAGTGGGCAGCTCCCCGGCGGCCATCACTCACGGCCTCCGCACACCGGGTGTCGCCTCGGGGCGTCCCGGCGCTGATGTACGACGCCATCCTCTGCCGCCGCCTTATTGGGACCCGGCAGCGCGGAAACCGTTCTGTCACGCCGTTGATTGGCCCCGCCGCCCTCCTAGAAGGCCCGTGTTAACTGCTCGCCCGCAGGACCGGGAGAGTGGAGAGATTTGGGGCGACTTCTCAGGCCGTTGAACCCCCCCAAAAAAATGATCATTTTAAATTTGTATCAAACGTTGTTCAACTTGTACGCATTGCATGGGATTACATTTTCCTTTAATAAAAAAAATGACACTATATATATTTTTTTATAATTTGACGTCAAATGTACAGATTAAAAAATTTACAAAGTAAACTAATCCCATGGGCTACCTCGCGACACATATGTAATCACCAAATAACAAGTCGTATATATTAAAAAATTGTTAAATATAAAGTAATTTTTGCAAATTATATATTTTTGAAAAATATTTGTGCCCCTTACTGCATATAGTTAAACTGCCACACGAATGGGATGCGCCCATAACGTTGGTATCGACCAAGGGAAAGTAGTTCCATGTGTAAATTTTGAAATAAAATTGTTAGGCAAATATTTGTGAAAGCCGAAATTAATTCTTTCAATTTCTGTTTTTTTTAATGCATATAAGTGTAAGAATTAGTGCATTAGTAAAATATTTACTTTTCTAATGATTTCACAATTTCACATGAACGACGCATGAATAACGAGATCAGGCTCATGGCAATGTAAAATTTTACGTATGGCGGAAGGATACGCAATGTGCATTCAAGTTTACAAAAAACAGCCTATTTCGAATAATCAAGGGAATATTGCACATATATACTTAACGAGTTACACTTAAAATACTTCATTAGAAGGGCCACCGACCATCGGCCATCAGGCAACACGAAAAGCTTTTGTAGTACATTTGGCTGTGATTTCCTGCCAGGAGTACAGGGGACGCCATAAATTTGTATATGCTTTGTGTATACCGGTAGCGAAAACGTTAAATATNACGAGATCAGGCTCATGGCAATGTAAAATTTTACGTATGGCGGAAGGATACGCAATGTGCATTCAAGTTTACAAAGAACAGCCTATTTCGAATAATCAAGGGAATATTGCACATCTATACTTAACGAGTTACACTTAAAATACTTCATTAGAAGGGCCACCGAGCATCGGCCATCAGGCAACACGAAAAGCTTTTGTAGTACATTTGGCTGTGGTTTCCTGCCAGGAGTACAGGGGACGCCATAAATTTGTATATGCTTTGTGTATACCGGTAGCGAAAACGTTAAATATACACATTGCTTGTGCAAGTGGAGTTTGAAGGATTAAAATTATGCCCTGCCAGGTAGAGAATTTGAATTGCAAAGTCTACAAGCGTGTCTTGGTTCGGAGATAGCACTAAATCCGTAACGTTAATTTTCGTCCTGGTTATCCATACGCAGAGCTACATCAGGTACTTGTTATTTATTCCCTCAGCTGTGGACGTTGCGTCGAACTGGTCTCCGTGGCAGTTTGCATATCATCGTTAAAACCCACTTAGTAATCGCGGCNTTTCCTGCCAGGAGTACAGGGGACGCCATAAATTTGTATATGCTTTGTGTATACCGGTAGCGAAAACGTTAAATATACACATTGCTTGTGCAAGTGGAGTTTGAAGGATTAAAATTATGCCCTGCCAGGTAGAGAATTTGAATTGCAAAGTCTACAAGCGTGTCTTGGTTCGGAGATAGCACTAAATCCGTAACGTTAATTTTCGTCCTGGTTATCCATACGCAGAGCTACATCAGGTACTTGTTATTTATTCCCTCAGCTGTGGACGTTGCGTCGAACTGGTCTCCGTGGCAGTTTGCATATCATCGTTAAAACCCACTTAGTAATCGCGGCACTTCCAAGTCGCTTTGATGGCTTCCCCCCTTCCCCCCCTCCTCATCCACTTTTCCCTACTAAGGGGATCTAGTGTTGGGGCGACCGCAGTGGGCGGCGTGTTTACACGGCTTTGCGCAACCGCGCTCGACAGCTNGATTAAACATATCACATGCCTGAAGCTAGTTTTGGAGAAATATTAATTATGCTCAGTTTAAGTTGCGTTTTTTTTTAATCGTGCTAGGATGTCTTCACTAGCGTTGTTTAAATGCGATGCTCGCATCTCTAGGAAAAAAAGTTAACTGAAGTTTAAAACAAATGTAGTAAGAAATAAAAACAATATTGCTATCTTTTTTTTTTATTAGTAAAAAAAACTAGGAAAAATTATACATTTAAGAAATAATAAATAATTTTTTAAAACATTTTGTAATATTTTTTACGANGATTAAACATATCACATGCCTGAAGCTAGTTTTGGAGAAATATTAATTATGCTCAGTTTAAGTTGCGTTTTTTTTAAATCGTGCTAGGATGTCTTCACTAGCGTTGTTTAAATGCGATGCTCGCATCTCTAGGAAAAAAAGTTAACTGAAGTTTAAAACAAATGTAGTAAGAAATAAAAACAATATTGCTATCTTTTTTTTTTATTAGTAAAAAAAAACTAGGAAAAATTATACATTTAAGAAATAATAAATAATTTTTTAAAACATTTTGTAATATTTTTTACGACCAAGTTTCTTAAAGAGAAATATTTATTCTTCTGATACATGTGCGAAAATAAAGGATAATTTGTTTTCCGACTTGCGTGATTATGCCGGTTTTTACATTATTTCCCCTCGTGTGTTTTCCATGTTACTAGTTGTTACTGCCTACATAAGCGCACGAGAAATTCCGATTAAATTGTTAACGTAATATCGCCATCGGTTGCTTATTCTCGGCATGTACAAGCTTCCAGCAAAATAGCGTTTATTTGTTTTGATGACGTCCTTGACGACTGTCCTTGAAAATAGTCGTCCTGTTTACCCCTGGAGCTACGAGAAGCAAAATAAAGCAAGCAGGTCGGACAGACATGATCAGATTATTCTCGAAGGCCACCCAAACCAGAGGTGCTGAAAGACCCCAAACTCCGAACCGATTTCCTGCACGTAAGGTAACATAGGGCCTGTGAAATTCACGCCACGCCATTCCTACAGCTATACCTAGGGCCAGTGACTTTTCGCGTAAAAATCGCAGCACACAATATACTTCAATACTATATACACACCTCAGCTGTTGTTACACCTCCATTGGCTGCTGGTGCCGTGTCCGTCTTTGACCAAGCCACTCAGGACCAAGTAACTCCGACACTGAACCTTCGTAATTCGTGCGCAATAGGTTAACACGGGCCAGGACCTTTTTTTAGCCAATCAAAGAAGCTGGACGACCCTANCTTCGTAATTCGTGCGCAATAGGTTAACACGGGCCAGGACCTTTTTTTAGCCAATCAAAGAAGCTGGACGACCCTACAGTGCTTTGGGCTTTATCTTGTCTCGAAATCTTTTCGCGAAATATCACTGCCCCTAGCTATACCGTATAACTGACCTTAACTTATAGTCGGTTCACGATCAAGTTCAGGTATGTAAGTGCGAGTGAGTGAGTAAGTGAAGAGATTTGGGCGGCTCTTAACATCGAGGTCTTGAGAGCCGAACTTGCTTGATAAAATTCGGCATTAGTTTTACACATTCCACACTAAGGTTTTGTGAAATTTACTCTAATTTATTTCTATTGTTACAAAAATATAACTTTGCAATTTAGTTCCTGTAGAATTCCTTGTACAAATGCAAAAACCAATATCACAGTGCAGGTTTTTATTGCATATACGCCGGTAAGTGATGTGTTTCAAGAATTGTTTTAACCCGTTCATTCCCCTCGTCCATGATCGAGAACGTGTTGCACATGAAGGATAATTATGGTCGGAGCTGTAAACAACAAGGAATCAAAGGCCGGTGTTTTGAGCGTCTTCCTTCCGAGTAGGGGCCGCGGTGGCTGAGCGGATAGACTGCTCGCCTCCCACCAAGGCTAACCGGGTTCAGTCCCCGGTCAGGTCCCTACCGGATTTTCGCAAGTGGTAATCGTGCCGGACGATGCCACAGGTCGGCGGGTTTTCTCGGGGAGCTCCCGTTTCCCCTGCCCTTTCATTCCGGCTGCTGCTCCATTCTCACCTCATTTCACCCTCGTCGGTTCTCAAGATCTCGTTGTTGAGAGCCGCCGAAATCTATAATTCCTTTCGGGTAAACTGATATGTTGAATCTTCTGCACCCTCTCATTGGTGGATGGTTAATGTCGACGTCAACGAACACGCAGGGTGTTGTTACGAGAAGCAGGCTCGACACAGNCCTCTCATTGGTGGATGGTTAATGTCGACGTCAACGAACACGCAGGGTGTTGTTACGAGAAGCAGGCTCGACACAGGTACAGCGCAAGTCAAAACCTTTGACGTTTGCAACACTTGAACTAGTAAATGAATTCGGGACTGAAAGGGGTAATTGATTGAACCGCAAACCGGCTGAATCTTTGAATCCCCTAACTTTATAAAATGCGGAGTAGTGGGTAGCTGCTATCTTCTGTCCGCTGTTTATTCCTCTGAAGACAGCGTGGGTTGCGGGCGTGTTTGCGAAGGATCCTCGGGTCAGATACGTCCGCCGGCCGCTGAGCCATCCATCGCTCATTCTCTACCACCGTGGAGTTTACACAGGACCCGAACCCTGCANGCTGAGCCATCCATCGCTCATTCTCTACCACCGTGGAGTTTACACAGGACCCGAACCCTGCACGAGAACAGGAAGGGATGTCTTGTCGTGTTGGTACTGGAAACGGCGAGGCGAGGTTGCGACTTGCCGATCCATCATGCGTGGCAATGACACGCCAGGTATCTGGTGGCCCAAGGCGATCCGGGAGCCGGCGACGAATTTCCCCGACGTCCTTGCCGCAGAATATTTAAGAACACAGAAGCGAAACAGCAGCATGTATCGTATCGCGGACTCCAGCTGCTCGTGCCTTCAACATGACCTCACTGGCCAATAGCATGGAGACTAGGGCTGTTCAATAATTTGATATATCAATAATTATCGATATTAAAAATAATTTATCAATAGATACGTAACTTTGAAAAATATAGGCATATCGATGTTTCGATATTATAAAAGTTTTTAGTATTATCGTCATTTCCGATAATATCGAAATGTACAATATTATCGATACTATTGGCATTCTCATATTATCGTCATTNCAAAGTTTTCAGTATTATCGTCATTTCCGATAATATCGAAATGTACAATATTATCGATACTATTGGCATTCTCATAGTATCGTCATTTTTTTATATTATCGACGCCAACGAAATTATCGACGTCAACGAAATTATAAACATAATATTATCGGCGTGGACAATATTATCGGAATCAGCTNTTTTTTATATTATCGACGCCAACGAAATTATCGACGTCAACGAAATTATAAACATAATATTATCGGCGTGGACAATATTATCGGAATCAGCTGTGTTATCGGCATCCTCTTCATTATCGATGTCCTCTATACTATAGGCATTAAGGATATTATTGACCTGATCAATCAAATAAACAATGCCGATATTATCGATTCTATCTGCACCATCTAAATTTATATATATNTATTATTGACCTGATCAATCAAATAAACAATGCCGATATTATCGATTCTATCTGCACCATCTAAATTTATATATATGGCTGACATCGATGAAACGTATTACGATGTAAAAAATAATATACAGAATGCATCAGAGGTGATGTTACAAAGTTTCAGGGATGATGAAGAAGCGTACCAGCATCCATATGAGATAAGGAACCCCGGTCCGGAAACGCCTCCGTCAAACGTCACAACCAAAGCAGTGTTGAGATGCNGCATCCATATGAGATAAGGAACCCCGGTCCGGAAACGCCTCCGTCAAACGTCACAACCAAAGCAGTGTTGAGATGCCTATTACAGTGGAATACCACGACTTACAGGACTTTGCGAACTAATATAATGTGCTAATGTACTACGTACATGGCCGGCAATCTATGAAGACCACAGTTCACAACAGGTGCACTCGTCCGCAAATAAACACCGATAGCAGTCTCCCCACACTCTTACCTCAGGAGCAACACGTCTCTGTGAAGGCATTCAGTGTTTACAGGTGGTTCACGAAGAAGTGAGCACCCTTAAAATCAACCTTTGAGAAAAATCACTGCCCGCAACTGCACGTCTTTTAACGTAGGAAATTACCACAGTACTCACATTTACGTTGAGAGAGAACTTCGCGTAGTTCCACGTTTTAACGTTTTACTAATCGTAAAGTTGAAACATTTCTGTCACCTGCAATTCAGTCTCTTTTTTGTTGCATGCCAATAAGAATAAAATATGGCATTATCGTAACACATTAACATGTCGATAAGTCTTTTACATCATCGCCTGGTNCATGCCAATAAGAATAAAATATGGCATTATCGTAACACATTAACATGTCGATAAGTCTTTTACATCATCGCCTGGCGTAAGCAACGTTCAAGTTAGATGGTGGTTTATCGTGGGAACAGTTAACTGTTTTCTAGGATTCACAATACTGTACACATGCCCGACAGTTTTCTTTCCTTATCGGCTGTCATGTATGTATGAAGCTACTACCCCCATTTCACTGGACCAATGAGGATTCTGATACTAAAAGGCAGAACGTTCGTGATTGGTCTGCAAACAACTTAGCCGAGTCAAAACCTTTGTTCATCCAATCACGAAAGAATAAACTAGTTAGAGTGTTATAGAAGATATGTTGGCCCGATTTTTTTTTTTTTTTGCGATTTTTCATCATCTCTAATAATCGTTAATGCTCAATAAGAACACTGTAGGCCGTATCTAGTGTCACTCCATTCCTCCTCTTGTGAAACGTTAATTTCTGTGTTCGAGTTTTGCAATCAGGTAATTTTTTTGGTATGCGCTGTACTTTTGTTCGCCATTTTTTCTTGCAGCCGAGGAACAACGTGTCCAGTACTCTATGCTGTTTTCAGTAAACCATTTATGTCGAAGAGGAGTAGAAAGTTCCTCGAATCAATTCAGCCGCAAGGAAAGACTGTGCCCCAGAGTAGATAACTACACAGAGGCGAAATATCGCGGCGGTTCCTGTGATGTCCGCGTACTCGCGCTCTGACTGGCTGCAAGAGACTTTCGGAACGGGTCTTCCGTCCCATTGGCTGCTGCGTCCCGTCCCGCGACGGGTTCCTAATTGTCTGGAATGCCTACTGGCTCGTAAATTACCAGGCGCTGATTGGCTAAAGGCGTTCCGACATGTTGTTGGCCAGTGATCCTACTTTGCTGGCGTGTTCACGTATTGCGGCTGTTTCGACTCTTTGTTCTTAATCCAGTGTAACTATTTGTAGGGCCAGGGACTTTTCGAATAAAAAGGAGCACACAGTAGACTTCAATACTACATACACACCTCAGCTGTTGTTACACCGCCATTGGCTGCTGGTGCCGTGTCCGTCTTTGACCGAGCCACTCGGGACTAAGTAACTCCGACACTGAACCTTCGTGATACGTGCGCAAACGGTTGACACGGGCCAGAACATTTTTTAGCCAATCAAAGAAGCTGGACGACCCTACAGTGCTTTGGACTGTATCTTTTCGCGAAATATCACCGCCCCTAACCATTTGTGTACATTACGCAAGTGTAGGTAATTTTGGTATATCCTGCACACTGCGAAACTTAATGACCAATTATCTTACCTGTGGGTAAATGACTCGCAAACCTTCTTTCTGGTCTAGGCGATAATCGGTTCATACTACTGTAGCCGAACATATAGCCTACAGATGATTGGCTGTGACACCGAAACAAGCATTGTGTCGACTTAAGTAGGACAGCACGCATTATAAAATATTTTGTTTGCAACGCCTGAAATCGTAAATCAAAGTGGGCCTGAAAGGGTTAACACTTTCAGTCGAAAGGGTTAAGTATTCTGTGTTATTAAGATGGTCCTGCACACCTAAATGGACAGTCATTGAATGTCTCCGACGCGGGAGGAACGTAACGCTAGTGAAAGAAGATGAAAGGGCGATAGGGCTGAGAGACAAGCCTATAACCGCTGTTGAATTGGTTTACACTCTTCAAGAGCGGAATTTTTTTTTTGTGTGAACAGTACCTACGAATTTCTTATAAGTAGAGACCTGAAAAATTCGCGTTTTTATTTCGGGACAAGCTAGAATTCAAAACTTCGTATGTTTATATTGCTAATGCTATTGGTCCATCCGTTAGTTTACACCTCCTGGACAACTCTGAGCCAATAATAAATACACGGTAAAATGCAGACCGAATCACCGTCTTCCGGTAAAACAACAAACAACCAATGAACAGTGATATTTGCATGATTTTACATACGATAATGGAGTATAGCCTACAGGTCGTTGATCTCGCGAACTTTTCAGGTCTATAGAAATAGCAGATTTATAATTTTTTTTACTTTTCATTTTAATTATTGCACAGTTTCACTTGACTGAAGCATAAATAAAGTGATTAGGCCCTTGGCAGTGGTTAACTTTACACAAGGCGGAATAATACACAGCGTATATAGAAGTAGATCTTAACCAGGGCTATAAAAAGTGCTCAGTCTGCCGTGAACAGGCTATAGTAATGAGAGGCGATTTTCAAATTTGTGCTCGCTTTACCGTGGACAGCCTCTATTTACTCTTGAACATGACATCCGCAAAGACATTAAATATAGTTGTTCGCGACTCGGCAAGCAGAAAGAAAAATGACACAAATACACTGAAGAGCCCCAAAAAAAAAAAAAAAAAAAANCAGCTAGATCGGTTACTGCTGCTACAATGGCAGGTTATCAATATTTAAGTGAGTTTGAACGTGGCGTTATAGTCGGCGCACGAGAGATGGGACATAGCATCTCCGAGGTAGCGATAACATTTGGATGTTCTCGTACGACCATTTCACGAGTGTACCGTGAATATCGGGAATCCGGCAGAACATCACATCTTCGACATCGCTGCGGCCGGAAAAAGATCGTGAAAGAACGGGACAAACGACGACTGACGAGAATCATCAAACGTGACAGACGTGCAACCCTTTATCAAATTAGCGCAGATTGGATTTGTGGACTGCCCTGCAAGATTCATGGTGGCAATTACCTCGTGCATACCCTCAGACATTAGTCAAGTCCATGCCACGTCGTCTTGCGACACTTCTGCGTGCTCGGGGGCCCTACACGACTTTAGGCAGGTGTACCAGTTTTTTTGGCCCTTCAGTGTATGTATTTTCCCGGATGTGATGACTCCACTTAACCGGGACGACGACAAGCTTCGAAAGGCAAAGACGACGCACGCGTTCTCCCGGGCAATAAATTAACAATTCCGCACGCGTCGGTTTGCTTAGGTCGTTGGGTNGGGGGGGGCTCCACGAAGCAGATCGAGGTCAGCTATGGGCCCCGACACGCGTGCCGTTAAGGCCGCCTTGGTAGGCCGCCGAACGGTGTGCAGAAAAAACTCCAGCAGAAAACAAGGGCCGCACGGTGGTGGCTGAGCGGTTTTTAGACTTCTCGCCTTCCCACCAAGGCGTACCCGGGTTCAATCCCCGGCCGGTTCGCTCCCCGGGTTTTCGCAAGTGGGAATGGAGCCGGACGATGCCACTGGCCGGTGGGTTTTCTCAGGGATCTCAGGGATCTCCCGATTCCCCCCGCCCCCTTCATTCCGGCACTGCTCCATATTCGATTCGCTTCACCGTCATCGGCTCTCAAGACCACGACGTCGAGAGCCGCCCAAATATCTTCACTCGCTCCAGCAGAAAAGGTTTTATTAAAAAACCATTCAGCGTGTCTGAGTGAGGTCTGCTTACGAATAGCATTTAAGAAACGACACGCGTCTGTGTACGTTTTTCAGTAATAATTTTGAATACATTTTTTTTAATTTTTTGAGATTTTTTTATTTCTTCTAATTGTTTGGGATTTTTCGGTTGACAAGGTCAAAGGTCACCGGGATCATGGTCAAAGGTCAAGGTTGAGGCCACCTGGATCCAAGATGGCCACCGGCCGGAATGTCAGATAACGAACAGCTCCGGCTCCAGGTCTCGATGTGCCAAAGTCCCAATAATTCCGCTACTCATACAGTAAATCTAAATTATTTCTTATTATATAATTTTTCAACAATGTCCCGGAATAGACCAGTTTAACTGGTCAACACCAGGCTCTGCCCAGTAGAAGTTTATCCTACTAGCTCTTTTTTTCCCGTTACCTTTTTTTTTAATGTACTATTTCTCTTTTTTACTGTACGCTGGACATATAGATCGCTAATGACACCCAGTTTTCGTTCCGATGTTACAGTTTTTTTTTTTTTGTTCGCGTAGGGATTTTTATGGTACAGGTGGACGTCGTTAACTGGCTATTTTCTTTACCTGTTCTAAACTGAAGCAGATGCAGACATAGATAAGTTTGTGGAACAGTGGTATTGCCGTTTCGCAACCTCGATGGTGGGTTAACCGTGTCGCAACGCGGCGAATGAGGGCCCAGTCAACACACAAACCCCTTCCACGATGTGCTTTGAGCTGCGGTCTGAAGAAGGAGGAACGGGGAGTAATAGAGGACGACGTAAAAATTAATTTCCGTGACATTCGCCGCGCGATTCCAGGATACGATAAATCAACTGCCCGGCGTGGCCTCCAAGTTCTCGTTTCCCCAGACGTAGCTTACCGTTCCTGCACGACACTTTTCATTTTGCAGTGCTGAAACAATTACTAGGGTTGTGCGATGTGGCGATATATCAATCACGGAAAAATATTTTTTTTAAATATCGCAACTGCGATATGGTTCATTAGAGTGTAAAGCAATACATCTTGATATTAGCAATACACGATTTGCTGTTTTATCGATATTCGATTTTGCCGGTGTGCTATGTTGGCAATTTGCGATCGCCACGTAATATTTGCGATAGCCTATCGATGTGACCGATATTTGCGATATTAATGTACGAGGTGCTTGCGATTCATCGCCCTCGATTTTCAATACTCCGTACGAGCGATATATCACTGCGATACGGACAGGGTGAACATGTTTCGAAACAGTTTCGGGAACCAACAAAGAGTCCACACGAAGATTTCTTTGTCATTGTAACCAGAAAATTTTCGTTTCTGTGGCACTTAAATTACCCACCCCACTCATACCTGGTTCAAACATTAAAAAAATAGCTTAGGCCTAAGTGGAATAAAGCTATTTATTTACTATGTTGCCACAGAAAACCAAGTCTGAGACACGAAACAAACACGGGAAAATGCACCGAGAGTAGCTGTAGTGAAAATACACAAATAAAACGCATAATAAATCCCACAAGGAATTTTGTCAGATAAACAACACAACAGCGAAACAAAAACAAAAAAAAAAAATTACAGAACAAAATATCAAACGA